>JBAWJQ010003392.1:0-21962 GCA_037783105.1 Bactrocera zonata | reverse complement strand
GATAACTTTGAAAAAAAAAAAAAAAAAAAAAAAAAAAAAAAAAAAAAATATATTTTTTTTTAAATAATCAGAAACAAGTGAACAAAATGAGTCAGGAAGAACAGATAGCATCGACATTGTCGAGATTAAATCTGCACTCATCCAGCACTAACGTTTCCCCTCCTAACATCCCTTCCACTTTCACTCCTAATCAAAAAAGAGAACTCGTTTCGTTAATATCGGAAACAGTTTCGACCATATTACACCCACAAATCGAAGAAGAAGTTGAACATCCTGTAGATTTTAGCATTAACGTGGACGCATCCGAAAGAGTTCCAGATGTGGTAAAATGTTTAAGAGAATTTTCGGGTAAAAACGGAGAATTCAGTTCATGGCGGAAATCGGTAGATAGAATATTATTAATGTACGGACAGAATAAGAACACCCCAAAATATTTTGCTATCCTGCATACAATAAGACACAAGATAGTTGGCGAAGCCGACACGGCCCTTGAGTCTTACCGCACCCCATTAAATTGGGGTAAGATAAAAAAATGTCTGATGTTACATTACTCAGACAAGAGAGACGTTAGCACGTTGGAATATCAAATGACAACACTTGCACAACAGGGTAGCACTGTTGAAGAATTTTATCAACAAGTCTATCAATATCTCTCGCTTATCCTAGACAAAATCGATTGCCTGGAGTTAGGTGAAGAAGCTTTGTATGCCATGACAACGACATATAGAGAAAAGGCCCTCGACACATTTATAAGAGGTCTGAACGGTAACTTACCCAGTCTGTTAAGTGTAAAGGAACCAACCAGTTTACCACAGGCTCTCAATATGTGTCTCAAATTAGGCAACATGAATTACAGGACGAACCATACAAATAGTATCAGTCGCTTGCCGACCAATACCAAACCTATTAGCCACAATCAACCCATTAGCCACAATCAACCAAGGTCATACTCATTCAAACCCCAAGTAAGACCCTTTTACCCAGAACTTACAAATGTTCACAACCAATCCCTTAGACCAAATTCGTATCAACAGTACGGACAAAACCGACACTACGTCACAGTGCAACCAAACTTTAGACCACCTCTTCCTCCAAAACCTCCTACACCAATGGAAGTTGATCGCTCTGTTCAAACGAAGCAAATAAATTATCAGAATAGGCCTCAGTATCAACAAAATCAAACATTTTATAATAGGCAGCAAACATTCAGTAACAAACCACAAGCATTTAGTAATGGACCAGCGCAGGCTAATAATAATCAAGCTAGTAAGAGACCACCATCACAGATAATACAGACTCCTAATAAAATGCAACGGATCTACAATACTGAAGTTACAGAAACTGACCCAATAGAATACAATAATGTAATATTAGAATATCCTGAAGGGTACTACGAGTCTTCACAGGACTACCAACCCGAATACAACGAAGAACAAGAAGAGATTGAAGCAACCCCTAGTGACAATATCAATTTTTTAGACTAAACTCCTCATTGCCATACTATCGTTTCAAAATGAAAAATGGCAATGAACTAAAATTTTTATTAGATACCGGATCGAACAAAAATTATATTAGTCCAACTTATATTAGGAACCCCATTCCGAACAAACCCTTCATTGCAAATTCTGTTGGTGGACCCGTCAAAATTACTCATCATGCTAATATCAGTGTTTTCGGTGATGAAATAGGTAAATTAAAATTTCACATTTTGCCCAAGTTAAGAACCTTTGATGCCATAATAGGTAACGATACAATGAAAAGTTTAAACGCAGTAATTTTTACTAAGGAGAACTATTTTACATTACTCAATAAATATGAATACCCCATCCACCAGTTAGCAATTAACTCTATTGCACACACTACATTAAGGCTAAATCATTTGAGTCCCGAAGATAACGAAAGATTAAAACAACTCTTTAACTCTTGCCCAACATTATTCGCTGAACCAGATAAAAAATTAACATATGTCACGAACGTTAAAGCCGAAATTAGGACTAAAAGCGATAGACCAATATATTCCAAAACTTACCCCTATCCAATGCCTTTAAAAAAAGAAATAGACAAACAAATTGAGGAATTACTTAAAGATGGCATTATTCGACCATCGAAATCTCCCTACAATTCTCCGGTATGGGTCGTACCGAAGAAAGAAGACG
The DNA here is from genome assembly GCA_037783105.1 of Bactrocera zonata. Taxonomy (NCBI): domain Eukaryota; kingdom Metazoa; phylum Arthropoda; class Insecta; order Diptera; family Tephritidae; genus Bactrocera; species Bactrocera zonata. Next base: position 19,806 of record JBAWJQ010003392.1, on the reverse strand, counting down.
CCTCAGGATTAAAAAAATTTCGTATGGTTATCGACTATCGTAAATTGAACGAGGATACCATACCAGATAAATATCCCATTCCAGATATTACCACTATTCTAACTAATCTAGGATCAAATAAGTATTTTTCTACAATTGACCTTAAGAGTGGATTCCATCAGATTGCTCTCAACGAAGCAGATATTGAGAAGACCGCCTTCTCTATTGCCAATGGGAAATTCGAATTTACTCGACTTCCATTCGGCTTAAGAAATGCGCCTGCCATTTTCCAACGCACTTTGGATGATGTGCTACGGAAACACATCGGCGTTCGGTGCTACGTTTATGTTGATGACATAATTATCTTTAGCAAAAGTAAAGAAGACCATTTTAGAAATCTTGCAATTATATTTGACACTCTCGAAAAAGCGCATTTAAAGGTACAGTTCGATAAATGTGAATTTATCAAAAAGGAAATCGAGTTCCTCGGTATAATAGTTGGCCAAAATGGAATTCGCACTACACAAAAAAAGATAGAAGCTATAATAAATTTTCCACGGCCCAAAACTGTCCATGATTTACGCTCCTTTTTAGGAATGACCGGACATTATCGCAGATTTATAAAGGCGTACGCACAAATTGCAAAACCCCTGACTGAAATACTGAGAGGAGAACTTGGAAGAGTTTCCAAGAATCAGTCTAAAAGGACACTTTTAAATCTAACAGCACAACAAATAGAAGCTTTTAAAGACCTGAAAAATTGCTTGACATCAGACGATGTTATACTTCACTATCCAGATTTCGAAAAAGCTTTTGAGCTTACCACGGATGCTTCAAATTACGCTCTAGGAGCCGTACTCTCCCAAGACGGTAGGCCAATATCCTTTCTGTCAAGAACTCTAAGCAGAGCAGAGGAAACTTTTGCCGCCAATGAAAAAGAAATGTTGGCAATAATTTGGGCACTACAGTCCCTGAAATGCTTCCTATACGGATCAAAAAAGGTTAAGATTTACACTGATCACCAACCATTGACCTTTGCTCTTAGCAACAAAAATACTAATGCAAAAATGAAGAGGTGGAAGGCACAATTGGAAGAATATAACCACGAAATCATTTATAAACCAGGCAACACAAACATCGTCGCAGACCTACTCTCACGACCACCAATCGCTAACTTAAATTCAATGACTGTCCACAGTAGTGACAGCTCTTCCGAAAATTTAATTTCTTCAGTAGAAATACCCATTAACGTTTTCAAAAACCAAATTTTCATATCAGAAGATTCCAAAAATTCATACAAGTTCGAAATAGTTTTCCCTACGTACCATAGGCACTTAATAACTGAGACAACCTACAATGAAGAATCGCTAAAATCGCTTTTAAAGAAATATCTTAATCCATCGGTAATCAATGGTATAAAAACCACAGAGCCCATTATGCTAAAAATCCAATCAATCTACCCTCTACATTTCGCAAATTACAAAATTCGTTTCACACAAATAGTAGTTGAAGATATTACTCAGACCGAGGCCCAAGATAAAATAATAATCGAGGAACATAATCGTGCTCACAGAAACGAAAAAGAAAATAAGCTACAGATTTTGGAAAAATATTATTTCCCCGCTATGTCGAAAAAAATAAAAAAAATAACAAAATTATGCAAAGTTTGTAAAGAAAATAAGTATGATCGCCACCCAAACAATGTAAAATTAGGAGCTACACCCTTACCAGAATATTCAGGTCATACTATTCACATAGACATTTTCTCAACAGACAAACATAAAGTACTGACTTCTATTGACAAGTTTTCCAAATTAGCCATTATAAAGAAAATAGACGGGAAAAGTATAGACAGTATAAAAAAACCCTTAAGAGAGATAATATTTTATTTTGGAATTCCCAAGGCTATAGTTTTCGATAACGAAAGGACATTTAATTCTCAACCAATAAAATTCATGTTAGAAAATGAATTCAATATAAAAATATTCACTGCACCACCCTATAAAAGCGAGGTGAATGGACAAATAGAACGGTTCCATTCAACAATATCAGAAATTATGAGATGCTTAAAACAGGAACATACCGGATTATCCACATGACAAACATAACAGAATACTCTACAATATTACGGGAACTGAACAGAAACTTCATACGAAACATTCCAGCTAACAACCCTCTTTACCCATTTATAACAGACGAAATCAGTAATATCAACATAACAATTAATAACATTTTACCTAAATACAAAAATAAAAGATCACTAGACTACATAGGATCAGCCTGGAAATGGATAGCTGGCAACCCTGACCATGACGATTTAATAGCCATCAACAGCAAATTTAAAGAAATAATCGAGAATAACAACCAACAATTAATAATCAACAAAAACATTTTAGAAAGAATAAACAATATAACAGAAATTAGCAACTCAATAATAAAGTCTCTAGGAAGTAGTAACGAACTTCAAACCGCCCTAATACTTCAATATAAATTTAAAATTGACATAATCAAAGATGAGTTAGAAAATATTAAAAGAGCAATTCATTTAACTAAAGCGAACATTATTAACTCAGTTATTATTAACAATCAAGAAGCTCATAGAATAAATAAAATTTTTGTCGAAGAGAATCTGCAATTTGGTTCGTTAGAAGAATCTCTGAATTTTGCAGATGTTCAAATTGCTGTAAAACAAAACTTACTAATTTATATGATAAAAATACCGAAAACCGGTAAAGAAATTTGCAAATCTATTATAATTAAGCCTTTAAGTAAAAACGAAACTATTTTAAAGATAAATTTTGAAAAAATACTGAAATGTAATGAAGAATATTATGGTATAGAAAAAGATTGTAAAATAATAAATGAAATACAAATTTGCAAACAAACCCAAATTGTTAATTTGGAAAACGAAAATTGTATAAAAAATTTAATAAGGAATAAACCATATAAGTGCACCGTAACAAATACGGAACATGTTAAAAATATTGTAGAAATAAATAATGGATTAATACTTTTAAATAATTTCGAAGGAAATATTACTACAAATAATAATACTAGAAAATTAAGAGGATCATATTTGATAAGAATCTTTAATGAAACTATAAGAATAAATAACATGAATTTTACAACTTTAGAACAACATAGCTTGAGACCACTGCCTGCTTTAATCCAACATTCAAACTCAAATTCAGAGTTCGAGGAAGTTCTATCCTTAAAACTTATGAAAGAGCTTAATATAAAAAACATTAAAAAAATAAGTTCTCTGAATCTTTTAGTGAAATCCAGTTTATTCACTCATTTTGGGCTATTAGCCCTAGTACTTACCATAATTGCAATTTTCAGATGCAAAAAGCGCGTAAAGCCTGAAATAATTATTAGCAAACCGGAATCATTTCAAATGCCAGTAATTAAAAGGCCGCAGCATAGAAGTCTTAACGACATCCCATTTTTTTAATTAATCAAGCGGGGACGCTTGATATTTCGGAGGGAGGAGTTAACACAATATTTTATGAACTTAGTTAACACAATATTTTATGAACTTTTTCATAAATTCCATTCCCACATTATATGCTAGAAACATACAAACCGTTTGCATACTTTGGAGTCCTATTACAACCAAAGTGCAACTGCGCTAAACGCGCATCCGCTAAATTCTTAAGTGAGCGAAACACGCGCAACCATGTCTTCTCCCCCAAAACCAAATAGCTGCAGGTGAGCGCTACACGCGCAAACCCTTTTAGCTGACCAAGCATCTTTGGTCACGTAGGCCGGCTCAAGCATAGGTTAGCTTATAAACTTTAAAGTTAAGTTTTTCAGTTTTGTAATAAAGCTCAACAAAGCACATAGTGCTGCTTATAAAAAAACGCATAGTTTTATTTTTTATGTTATATAAGTCCAAAAAAAGTCCAAGGAGTCGAATGTTAATATTTAAATACTTAAATAAAGTCGTCATATACCGTTTTTCGACTCTTCCTCACTCTATCAAATCATTACTTGATGAACGTTTTACTAATGTTAATGAGTATTTTTTAATCTAACTTACAGCGGAATTGATGTGACATTCTGCCATTTCCGCGCAAGAAGTCCAAGTATTCGAATCCGGGTTGTAGCATTCGACAGATTTTAAGCAGTGACCGTTAAAACCGCTCATTATGTATATTTTAGTATTCAAAGTCACTGCACAGGCGAGAGATCTTCCCACAGTCAAGCTGTTCACGAACTCCCAACCATCGGAACTCGTATATCTACAAATAAACAAAAGCAATGATGCAATCACGTTGCATAATCTACATATTAAAAAAACTTAAAATTATTTTAAAGAAGTCGTTAACAATATCAAAGAGTTAGAGCTTTCTAAAGTCAGAGTTAATCATAACACTTTACTGAATTCCCTCCTTCTTAAATGTAGCACTACCTATTTTGTCTACCATCCATACTACTCTAACACATCTAGGCTAAAGTACTTTCACTATTAAGCAAATAAATTATTAAAAAGAATTTGTTAAAAGCTCACAATCACTATCGCTATGTGATTAGATACAGATTTAAACGTATTTACCTTTCCACCGACGACAGAGCATAATTTTCCTCACTACCTCCAATCGCGTAGATTTTACCATCTAATTCGACAACGCAGTGGTCCTGTCTCGCTTGGTTCATGACGGGCAAATTTTGCCATGTCTTATCCAGTATATTCCAGCTGCGGACGATGTTGAATGATTTACATTTTTTATTACCGCCAATAAATAGTAAATTATCATCCTTTAAAATAGTTCTATACCATCGGTAGCCGTAATTTATACTCGCATAATCTTGCCACTTATCCTCAGCTTTGTTATATTGCAGCAGCTTGGGGTCCGTCTATTTCAAAAATATTGCACGTACATTAATTTAAGATTATCATTTTTAAATATAAGCCAAAGTGTGCGCTTACCCATGAGCAAACTGCTAGGATTGTTTTCTCACCACAATTTGTACCACTGATTCCACGTGGCTCTGTAAATCGCATATTTATCTTTGTTCGTACTTCAGGGTTACTGATCCACAATAACGCCTTGTAGGCCAGCAGCTCACAGCCAGGTAGTGGCTGTATGTGTGTGAACAGAAAGTCATCATCGAATTGGATAAGCCGGAGACAAGCTATTAAAAGTGGCAGTTGCTCTTGACGCCCTGGAACATCGTAATTGAACCAGCGTTTTATGGCATCGTAGGCATCTTCCTCACGGGCTATATTCAAATTGTCAGATTCCAGAAGACGTTGCATTTTTTCAACATCAAAATTCAGAAACTCATTGCTTTGGCTGATCTAGTATTATTAGAAACAAAATGTCGATTACACAAGTACCGCTAATGTGAGACATTACGTGTATATTTGGACTCACCTCCATAAAATTCTGCATTTCGTATTCGATGATTTTCTGCTTAAAAAGCTCACACTGCGTTTCACGCTCTAGCGTGTAAGCACCCTGTAATGTGTATTCCCCGATATGTGTCATAAGGTAGTCCACACAACTGGTTACGGCATCGTCCAACTGCAAAACGATTGCCGCCTTTACCATAGCACCGACATTGTTAACGGTAATGAGTGTCTGGCCAGTGTAACAAAAGGCTATTAGACGCTCGAAAATATCGCTATCGATATCATTTATTTCGATGACGGGATTATTGCCTTGCTCACCATTGAAAAGGTTCTCAAAGTAAGGACTCGCTGCTGCTAGTATCAGGCGATGCGCGGGTATACTGTGCATTCCAAGAATTATAAATATTAATCTATAGCATTTTATTTAAGTTGAGGACAAAGTAATACTTACACAGCCGTTGAGTTCGAAAATTTAAATGTCACATCGATTAGAGACTGTTCGTCGTAAAAGCAAAATATTTTCGCCATTAATTTTTCCATGAAATGGTTCGCCTTAGTCGAATTACTCTGAAGAGTTGGTCTTTGCGTACAACTCGTGGCCATCACTAGTTATTTAACTTTCCTTTATAAGAAAAAATACAATGTTAAATAAAATGTGTTAAATAAGTAGATTCAACTCGATCCTTGCTTTCAAGTTATCTCGCGTATTCGTATGTATACAGATGTTTGAGATGACCTTCAGACGATGAAATATTTTTTTTACAAATCAGAAAAAAATGTTATAAAGTTTGAAATCGGACCATAAGTTTGCAAACCCTCAGAGACCGAATATGTAGTGCCCAGTTCCTATGACTCATTTTTTACCATTTAACTTTTTACGGAAAATAACGATCAATCTGTAAGATATAGTATTGAATTTCAGTGATCGTAGAATATTGAATATATGTATTAATGGTGATCTATATATGTATGTGACATTTGAATGAAATATGGAATGGGAACACGTTTGCTCAAACAGAATATGGAATGATATGAATATTATTGAAATCGGTTCAAATCTCATATTCCCACCTATACACAATATATTGATTGAGTTTATATCACAAACATATACGAGTTGTGTTCAAAAAGTATCGCGAATTTTGTGTTTTTTCAAAAATTATTTATTTATTCATGAATATCTATTTTGTCCAATTCAAAGCAATCCCCATGAGATATTATACACTTGTGCCAACGGTTTTTCCAATCCTTGAAGCACTTCAAAAAATCATTTTTTTTTTTTATCTTCTTCAGCTCCTCCTTCGATGCCATCTTTATCTCGTCAAAAGAAGCGTAACGTCGTCCTTCATGGGCCTCTTCAGTTTAGGGAACAAGAAAAAGTCACAGGGGGCCAGATCTGGGGAATACGGTGGCTGCGGCATCATTAGTGTGTTGTTTTTGGCCAAAAAGTCGCGCACAAGCAACGATGTGTGTGAGCAGGGGCGTTATCGGGGTGCAAAATCCGCGTTTCTGGCGGATTGCTTCGCGCAAATTGCGCATAACTTGCAGGTAATATTCCTTATTGACCGTTTTTCTCTGTGGCAAGAACTCATGATGCACCACGCCCCTGCAATCGAAGAAAACTGTCAGTTACGATTCGCGATACTTTTTGAACACACCTCGTATATATTTCATTTGAGTTTTAGTACTGAAATTTAGTGAGCCTTTGATCTATAATATAGCAATAATATTTGCGATCCTTCTATGGTTTCCCTTCTTTTTTCATCAAATAACTCCCAAATCCTAAACACAAACACTTAACTCAGTTTATTAGTGTTTAATTGGTAAGCTGGTCATACAATTATTACATTTCAGTTGTTTTCCACATTCGTCATACTGGACATTAGATTCTTTACTTTTTTTAAATAAATTCCCAAGGCGCTGCCGTTTTAATAAATGTAATTGACAAGAAATAAAGTTTAATAGAATTAATCAATTAATTTTTAGATGGATTTATATTCGTTTTTGATTGTGAGATATCTTGTGCTCGTACGCTGAACATCAAAATGAGTCACTTAACTGTAAAATCGAATGTCAAGATTCGATTTTCGATCAACTTCTCAAAATAAAGGACGATTCCGAAATATTGATTATCTTACGAGTAAAATTGTTAATCAAGTAGAATCGGATTCGAGTTTACTACAATCCCAACGACACGATGAAAGTATCATTTCGGCATACAGTGGTACCTCGATTCTGGCATATCTCGATACTTGCAACACCTGGATTCTTACAACAAGGAAATATTTTACATTATGTACCCAGTATTTGCGACATCTAAAAAATTTGACTACTTATATAATACTTGCGACAAGACCATGTTGATTTTGGCAACGGTTCCTTGGTGCGAATACATTTCTGAGAAGTCTCGTTTTTTCGATGATGAATTTTTGTTCGGGAATCAGTTTTAACTGACGTTTTGTGTAGTTTCATAATGGCAACAAAATGCTAACAATAAAAGAGAAAGTTGACATTTTTGAAAAACTAAGTGCAGGATATTCTGTTAATTCCTTAGCCAAAACTTTTCAAGTGCATAGATCGACAATAGCCGTATTAAGGAAAATGAAGCCACCATAAAGAAGTTAATGCCGCATGCTAAATCTGGTCCAGGAAAGAGAAAGACCTTTAAACCATCAGAACTTCGAAAAATGGTAAAAGCACTCATGACATGGTTTGCAAAACGAAGAGCAAAGAATTTACCTACAGGGTGGCTGATGAATTTTGCTACATTAAGAAACTCAAATAATTTTTTTTTCAGTGTATGGAATTCATTTTTCTTTTATTCATGTTAAAGCTCATTCAATTTTATTAAATATAGCTTAATTAGTTTTAAAAATAATGGAATTTAAATGCCCCCCCCTGCTCGTTGATGCATGTGCGGCATCTTACCAAAAAGTTGTTCATTACTGCTTGCAGAGTTGAGACAGGAATAGCCGCAATTGTTTCTCGAATGGATTGCCTTAGTTCATTCAAATTTGTTGGTTTTGCTTTGTAGACTTCCTGTTTGCAATAACCCCACAAGAAAAAGTCAGGTGCAGTAAGGTCAGGCGACAAGGGTGGCCAACGGAATGTGGAGTTTCTGGATATCAGCTAATTGGGAAATTTTCGTCGCAATTCTGTCATAACAGGTTGGGCTATGTGAGGAGCTGCACCATCTTGCTGAAACCACACAGAGTTGAAAGAAATTCTCATTCGGCGTAATTCTGGATAGAAAAGCTCTCTCAACTTGCTCAAGTAACGGTCTCTAGTAACCGTAACGGTGTGACCGTTTTCTTCGAAGAAGTAGGGCCCGACAATGCAGCGTGATGAAACTGCACACCACACTGTGACACGAAGTGGATGCAATTCCGTCTCATGGAGTATCTGTGGGTTGGAAGCACTCAATATTCGACAATTTTGTTTGTTTATGTTGCCGTTTAAATCGAAATGGGCCTCGTCAGACATGAAAAGGCAGTGAAAATGTTTCCATCCTAAATTCCAAAATTCCAAGCGAATCGGCAAGTCTGCAGCGTTCAGTTTGTTGGCTATTTGAATTTTATATGGGAATAAGTCCAAATCTTTGTGCATAATTGACTGTAATGACTGTCTGCTTACACCCATTTGAGCAGATAAGCTTCTTGTCGAAACACGTCGATTGTTTTGTATGGCAGCAGCGTTTGTTTCCTCCGTTCGAACTGAAGGGTTTCGATGGTAAGGTCTTCTGTTGACTGCCCCATGCTCGGCAAAATTGTTTACAAGTCTCATTATGGTCCATCTGCGCAGAGGATTGCCGCCAAACGTGCGCCTATACTCTCTTTGAACCGAAACTACGGACTCCAGTGCGTGATAGCGGCGGACAATCCAAATTCTTGTTTCAGTGTCCCAGTTTTCCATTTTTGTTAAATGTAAAAGTCAATCTGCAAAATAAAAAAAAAATTAACCAGATTCATTAAAAAAAGTTATTTAATTTTTTTTGGTAGCGGCTTTCATCAGTCACCCTGTATCAGGACTGGTATGCTCAAGGTAAAGGCCAAATTTATCCATGCCAAAATACAGGAAAAGCCAGGTGACTTTCGGGCTAGCAATGGGTGGATCACAAACCGATATGGAATACGAACACTGAAAATATGTAGCGAAAAACTTTCGAATAATACTCATTCAGTTAACACATTTTTGCAAACTTAAACAAAAAAACTTACTGATTATCTAAATTGTACTGCTGTTATAGAGCCCATGAACCAGAATATCATAAGGCTTACGAAAATGAACTACAAAAAAAGGCTTTTAGGTCACATCGTTCGACAAGGAAAATCAGTAGACAAAGCTCTGAAAAGCATCAGCTTGAAATACTCAACATGTTTTTTTATCTAATACATACATGGAATGCCGTTAATGCGTCCTCAATTCTGTCATCTTTTCAAAAATTGTTAGACATATCAATCAAATGGATAATGAAGATCCTTGTTCGCGAAAATGTTTGATTTTTTACGATCGGGGTGCACAAATGTGTGTCGTGTATGGCGTTGTGTGCACACAAAATCTCATTTCTCTCGTATTGCCGAATAGGAAAGATCGCGGACGAACAATGGCAAGAGTTAAGGGGGATCCTGCTTTAGAGGCTTCAAAAAATCGATTTTTTTTTTGAGGATTTTTTTTTGGGAGGGAAAGAAATAATTAATTCAACTGAAATTTGAACATCTTTCACAAATTTTTTGGATACGAAATCTTTGATATTCTGCCTTTGGGAAGCAATTGCCCGATGCATCTAGCATGAGCATTTTTCGGACTTCGGGCAGGATGCAGGTTGCAATTTCTATCGGAAACAAAAAATTCAAAGAGATTCATATTTTTTAATAATTTGTCTTCCAGCTAAACTAAGAAAATTAAAAAAAAAAGTGTAAAATTTTACAATTTTATGTTATGTTCACTGTGTGAAGAACGAACGCAAAATGGATTTGTGTGTCGTGTATGGGCGAAACGAATTCACACAGATCGAACGCACATGTGTGTCGTGTATGGGCCCCATAAGCGATGTTATGACGCTTTAGAGGCTCAGAAGCAACGTAGTACTGAACCATCGAGCTTGTACCAAACAATTGAAAGTTTAAATTAAAAAGTTTCTAATTCCATATAACATACACATGTATGTGTGTATATACTATACTAACATATTTAATTTAAGGAATTTTGAATTGAAATACATAAAGGGTGATTTTTTTGAGGTTAGGATTTTCATGCAGTAGTATTTGACAGATCACGTGGGATGTCAGACATGGTGTCAAAGAGAAAGATGCTCAGTATGCTTTGACATTTCATCATGAATAGACTTACTAACGAGCAACGCTTGCAAATCATTGAATTTTATTACCAAAATCAGTGTTCGGTTCGAAATGTGTTTCGCGTCCGTGTCCGATGAGCGATGAGGCTCATTTCTGGTTGAATGGCTACGTAAATAAGCAAAATTGCCGCATTTGGGGTGAAGAGCAACCAGAAGCCGTTCAAGAACTGCCCATGCATCCCGAAAAATGCACTGTTTGGTGTGGTTTGTACGCTGGTGGAATCATTGGACCGTATTTTTCAAAGATGCTGTTGGACGCAACGTTACGGTGAATGGCGATCGCTATCGTTCGATGCTAACAAACTTTTTGTTGCCAAAAATGGAAGAACTGAACTTGGTTGACATGTGGTTTCAACAAGATGGCGCTACATGCCACACAGCTCGCGATTCTATGGCCATTTTGAGGGAAAACTTCGGACAACAATTCATCTCAAGAAATGGACCCGTAAGTTGGCCACCAAGATCATGCGATTTAACGCCTTTAGACTATTTTTTGTGGGGCTACGTCAAGTCTAAAGTCTACAGAAATAAGCCAGCAACTATTCCAGCTTTGGAAGACAACATTTCCGAAGAAATTCGGGCTATTCCGGCCGAAATGCTCGAAAAAGTTGCCCAAAATTGGACTTTCCGAATGGACCACCTAAGACGCAGCCGCGGTCAACATTTAAATGAAATTATCTTCAAAAAGTAAATGTCATGAACCAATCTAACGTTTCAAATAAAGAACCGATGAGATTTTGCAAATTTTATGCGTTTTTTTTTTTAAAAAAGTTATCAAGCTCTTAAAAAATCACCCTTTACATATAAGAAATATAAAATATATATTAAAAAAAACATATATGTAAGATTCGTTTATTTTCTATGAAAAAAGATACTCGGTACTAACAAGATCCCCGAAACTTGCACGGAGCTCGGTTTTCATTACATGCACAATGTCTAGCACTGCACAGTGCGTTTGTGTAGTGTATGGGGGTGTTTGTGCTACTTGTGCAGTGAACTGAGCAATATCAAAACGATTTTGATATTTTTACACAAGTCTGAATACTGCGCAGTGAATTTGCGTAGTATATGGCGAAATTAGCTCAGTTTTGTTTCAGTTTTTGTGAAGTTAACATCAAACCAAAAAAGGAAACAACGCATTTATTTTAATTATGAGTGATGACAAACAGTTTTGGACCGAGTTCCTTGAACTTTACAAAGAATCACCTTCATTATGGCGAATAAAAATCAAAGAATATAGCAACAGAATAATGAAAGCTGAAGCATTCGAAAAATTAGTTTTAAAATTAAAAGAAAAAATATCCCGACGCAAACAGAGATATGGTGGTTAAAAAAATTAATACATATAGGACAACATACAGAAAAGAATTCAAGAAAGTGCAAAGAAGCGAAAAGTCTGGAGCTGGATATTTACACATGTTGTCTGTTTCGCTTTCAACATTAAAATAAAAACTTGCACAGTTGGCTTGTATTGTGCGAGTCGCAGTTTTTTTGCACAGTGCTAGACTTGTGCAGTTTACCTCATACAAATATTAATATGTGCATTTTTGATTTTGTTTATATTTTTTATTCACTGGTATTTTTTGAATTTTGGTGAATGTAGAATTAACGGCTGATATGTTGCCGTTAATATGCAACGAAAATTGTTTCATTCTTCTCTCTTTCGTTGTACCGTTACGTTAAGAATGTGCTTGTGCATTGGGTATTGCGTAGTAAATATTTATATGTGCAAAATCAGTCTAGTTGATCTTTCTTGCTGATATTGTCGCGGATAAATCTTTTTGCGTGAAAATTTGTTTGCAAAACTATTGTAGGTGTATTAACTTGATGAATTATTTGAAATTTTAATACATTTATTTAACTTTAAGCCTAAAATGCCTCGTGGTACTAGCTTGTCAGCCAAGGAACAAGGAATAATTATAGGAATGCATGAAAGCGGTTCCAAAATATACGAGATTGCATCCAGACTAAAGCGGCATCGAAACTGTATATCAAGATTTGTTAAAAACCCCACCAATTATGGTACAGTGCGACGCAGCGGACGGAAAACCAACATTGATGATCGGTGCAAACGGATGATTCGACGGCTAGCAGTAGCGGATTCGATGAGTAGCGGTCAAATACGGACCAAGTTAAGACTGCAAATAACAAGGAATAGAATTGTTCAAATTATTCATGAAAATAAGTTTATCAAACACACCTCCATGGTACCTAAACCAAAGGCATATTATAGCACGTTTGCAGTTTGCAAATAAATACCAATTCTGGGCCGAAGAGTGGCAGAATATAGTGTTTAGTGACGAAAAAAATTCAATTTGGACGGCTCAGATCATTGCAAGAAATATTAGAGAGATTCGCGTCAGGAACGACGTTCCTGCTACAAGCGAGGCTTTGGAGGCGGTACCTTGATGGTATGGACTGCAATCTGCTTCAATGGAAAGACATCTATATGCTATATATCCACTCAAATGAATGCTAGTATGCATGTAAATCTTTTGGATAGTGAGTGATAGAATTTGCTGGAAATATTTATGGCGATAATTGGACATATCAACAGGATAACGTTTCAATCCACACGGCACAGGTTACGAAGCGCTTCTTTAATAACAGGCAAATTCCCGTATTTCAATGACCAGCATTAAGTTCGGACCTAAATCCAATCGAAGATCTCTGGGGGATCCTCTCTGTACGTGTTTCTCAAAACGGAAGGAAGTTTGAGACAGTACGTCACCTTAAATTAGCCATAGAGCAAGAATGGGCCAATATTGACATAACTATTCTACAGTCATTAGTTAATTTTATGCCAAAGCGGCTAAATTTAGTTTTAAAAAATAAGAGCAAAACTATTGACTATTAAAGTAGAGATGTCTTTTAGTTGAACTCAAATGAATAAGATTTACAGGCAAAAATAGAAAAATGCACATATAAATATTTACTATGAGCATAAACTTAAATTTTGTTTTTTAGTTTAAAAAAATATTTGAAATTTGTTATTTTTTGTTTTTTTATGTCTTATGTAATAATAAAAATAAACCTGCATACCCAGAAATATTTTGCAATTTTGTAATCTTTTCTTTTTTTGCAAAATGTTGATGCACATATAATTATTTGTATGAGGTACTTGTGTGGTCTATGGCCGGCATTACGTGCAAGAATCGAGGTACTGCTGTACTTAATTCTAGATTGCTTCATTACAATTATAGTTTGATAAATATGTATGTATGCATGTATGTATGTTATACATAGAGAAATTACATTTTTGAATTCGAATTTGGTGCAGCAGCGAAATTTGGCTATTTTCTTATTACGAAGGATCATAATATGGATTATTAAATTATTGCCAAAGTTTCTCAAACTAACAATTTAAAATTATCGCAAATATCTTAATAATAAACTGAGTAATGGAAGGATACCAAGACTTATACTCTACACTTAATACATATGTTTACCGAAAGCAGGACATGACATAGAAATGTTTTGAATTTTGCTGCATCTTTTTGTAGCATCTGTTGGCAAGACTTATTCTTCGTTGGATTTCGAGTCTGACGTTATTCTTGGTGTTAATTCTGGTTCCAAGAAAAACAAAATCTGCGACTTTTAAGGGGGGTTTAAGGTTTAAACATTTTTTTTTTGGCATTTTATTCTCAATATGTGGAGAATATTGTGTACTATTTGTGAGTCAATTATAGTCAAACTAACAGAGTTACAGTTATAAAAAACTTCAAATCGATTTTCCCAAAAACATTATTTTTGAAGTTCGTGAACATTAGAACTCAAAGTCTACTGAACCGATTCTTTTGAAAATTTGAACATTACTTCTTTACATAAATCAACAGGTAATCAGAAGGAGTTTATTTTCTATTTTTTTTTTACAAATTACCCGCGATTTTTTGAGTTAAATTCGCGCTTTTTACTTCCAACTGCTGCAAAAAAAGAAAAAAAAATATACTAACAAAAAGTTAACAAATTAAATTTAGCATTAAAAGGTACAAGGTAGCAAAAAGTAGGATTTGGTAAATTGCAGTTTTTCAATGTTTTAAGAAAGCTATGTTTTCGTTTGAGTTAATATTATAACATGCAATTTCGATTACTTTGAAATAAACTTTGGGTTTGGTTGCTAGCCTGTTGCGAATTTTTCTTTTTATTTAAATTAATCTGAAAGAGAAAATCTTTTCGCATTTCATTTTGAAATTGGCAAATATTTTTTAAGTGAGGGAAATTTGAAGGATTTCCCTTCAATCGGAATCTATCACTTTAATATTTAAGATTATCACTTGAATATATGTATAAATGTACATATGTACATACGCTAGTCAGAATAAGTTTGCGTACAAAACTATGAACAATTTTTTTTGGGTCATTATAAATTTGTTTGTAAACAAATTTAAATTTTAGCGTTGCATTACAGATCTGCAACATTGTAAAAGAAATTTTTGAAACTAGTCGCCATCATAAAATATGGCAAGCCCTTTTTTCAATAAATATCCAAACAATGGGCAATGCGGCCCTACAAAACAAAACAATTCAAGGGAATCTCAGTATTTTTTCAGGTTAAATTGCTTTAAAATTAATTAAATCGGATTTGTTCGAAGTGGTTGAAGTATTTTAATGAAATTTTGGTTATAAAGAGAATGTTTTGTGGAATAAATAGAGAAAGGAAAACCAACAAGTGCCAATGAAAGTGAAAAGTTTCGGTGAAATCGGTCAAACTTATTGAACGATGGGTTCCACCGCCTCAAAGCCTCGTTCAGGGCGCCCTCTTAATTAATTGATCGTAAAAAGTGCTATGTCCTTAAGGAACTGCAGAAAAATCTAAGGCGGCGGCTTCAGATGTTGCGAAAGAGGTTGAAATAAAATTCCAAAAAACCATTTACAGCGACAACACGTTTAAATTTTTTAAAAAAAGCTGGTTATCGAAACCGGGTCGAGTTCGAGTTCATATAATTGATGAACAGACAAAAGCGAGTTGCATTTGGCAAAAAAGCCGGTGCAGTTCTGGAAAAGGTTTATTTTCTCAGATGAAAGCAAATTTTGCATATGTATTTGGAATAAAAGGACGGAAGCTGGTTTGAAGAAAACCCAGTACTGCACTCAACAGATAAAACAATATCTAGTTTTTTGAGTCAACAATGGAGAAGGGAGTTTATTTGGATCTACTTAAAGCGAATTTGAAGCAAAGTGAAGCAAAATTCAGATTGGAAGATAGATGTCTATTCCTACAGCACAACGACAGCAAGCACACTGCAGAAATTATTAAAATTTGGCTTTTTTACAATGTGCCTGAACAATTACATACACCCGGCCAATCATCAAATCTCAACCCCATTGAGCATTTGTTAAAACGTTGAATCTGCCAATACTATATTTCTTCGAAAGAAATGCTAAAAAGTGTTAACTTTGAAGAATGGAGCAAAATCGCACAGGAGGAAACGTCAACTCTCGTTAATTCAATGCCAAAACGATTAAGAGAGGCTTTATATCGTAAAGGGTACCCAATTAGGTACTAGAAACTATCATTTTTGCTTTAAATTAATGTTTGTTATGTTTTTTTCTTTTGTACGCAAACTTTTTCTGAATTGAGTTATTATTATTATTTTTTTATTTCGTTCTAGTTTTGTCTCTAAATTTTTTTCAAAAAATCATAAAGTGTTATGCATACTAGACTGAGCTCCAATATACCAAAAATGTATGACCAATTAGCTTTTAAGACCTAATACATATGTACATATATTATAATCATAAATGATTTTCAAAATCTAATTTTAAACCTCAATATAAAATAATATTTACTTATTTCAAAACACTTACATGTACAGGTAAAGTTCTTGTTATAAGCTAATTACATAATTAATAAATAAATCTTTTTTATTCATTTATTCGACAATCAAATTTTAAATAACAATTGTAAGAATTGACATATAGGGGTATTCAGATCAGCCTTGTTAATTCGTTAGTCGTTATTCGGTATTTTTTTACACGTATTTTGTTTTTGTAAAATTAACAGACTATCGTTCCACCGAGTAACGAACATTCCATCTGGCAAGCTTGATAATTGTTTCGTTACTCGGTAATATCACATCAGCTGTTCTCCTGCTCCTCTGTACATCAATTTAAAGTACTTAGCAGTAATAAATTTGATCTGCCCCACATAATTTTCAATTAAATGACTGACAAGTTTTGATTTTGCACTTTGTTGAGGCATTTTTACTCTTTAATAAAATTTAATCAGCTGTTTCGGAATAAAATTCACCATACTACAGAGGTAGAACTAAAAGTGTGTTCACAGTTAAGCCTTTTAACGAAGTATCAACAAACGAATTACCAAATTAACAGGCTACGGTCTGAATACCCGTATTATTTCTGCACGATTCTTAGTGGTAAGTTTGTTGTTTTGCTTGTTGTCTGTCCAGTAGTAACCGACGAGACCATAAGCTCTCGCAACATTCAAAGAGAGTGGTCTCCGTTTATTAACCATGCGCTATAATGCAGCTGAAACATTTTTTTGTAACTGAGTTACCAAGTACAACGATAACTTAGAGAAGCGATCTCTTTGCTCTCTCGTAAAAGTAACATTTCTCAGTCTCCGTGTTGAGAGGTTTAAAGTGCTGAACACATAGAGCGCGACAGACTGCAAGTGGCATCTGTCAAATATTAAAATACACACGTTCTTATGGACACAGTTATTAAGATACCTACACAACTACATATCTGTGTCCTTGAGAACGTTTGTATTTTAATATTTGGCAGATATCGCTTGCAGTCTGTCGCGGTCTATGTGTTCAGAGCGTAAACCAACGAATTGAGCATCATACGATTTGCATATCTACTCATTGTTTTATGTTCTCTGATAGCATTTCATTGAGGTATCCCCATAGTCCACTATTACACGAAGCAACTTTTGTTGCTAATTCTTGGGCGATTCTCTTTTGATGTCGCCCAGTACCTTCACACAAGCAACTTGTGTTGCGCAACTCTGTTCGAGTTTTTCTCATTCTCTTTCACTTTACTTTAACCCATTGTCTACTCTTTACTTCAACCCATTGTTGTTTCTTTTTCCTTACAGGTATTTGGGTCACTCTATCCCATATATTAATCAGTTCTGTCAATTAAGAAATACATTTTATTTATAATTCAAAATTAAACCAAAGATTATATGACAAACTTTCACATATATCACCCTTTTCACTATCGTCTGAATCAATTTGTATGGCGCTTTCTCCATACATTTCACAATATCTTTAATTAATTCGATTTTTTCGTCATACTCCATTTTCTAAAATATTTATAATTAATTAACTGGAAACTCGGCCCGATTTTCCTCTCCTCGTCGCCCTCTCGCCTATAAGCCAAGAGTTGCCGCAACAAAAGTTGCTTCGTGTAATAGTGGACATACTCTCGACGACCAATCGAAGCCGCTTTAAATGTACATACAACAATAAAACGAAAAATTATAACAAACCAAATCAGAAAACCCTGTGTTCAAACGAATTTAAAATCCCGCGTCGTCGTTTTAACGAAGGATGACAGGGCAGAGCAAATATTGTAAACATATCTCCACACACATACATATATATTATACAAGATCCAATAAAAGAAATCCATTATATTGTATTTTCAATATATGACTCATGTAATCGGTATCTTACGGGGCATCTCGACAGGTTAAAGTTTAGGGGTTACTAACTGTCAAATCTATTGCCATTGCCAAATCATTTGCGAAAAGGCGTCGGATAGGTTAGGTTCGAGCTGACATAGCGCAAGATTTGAGGTTTTGAACTGTTTAAATTTTGATATGGTTGAAAAAATGTATGTTATTAATAAAAAGGAGAAATATACTTTGTATGTACTACATTTGTAAAAAGTATTTTTTGAAAAAAAAAGTTTTCATATTTTCGGACTATAATAGTTGTAGTATAAACTTTATATACCTATTAAAATAATAAATTTAATATGAGCAATGACATTTTGATTTATGCTTGTATAAGTTTTACTATATGTAATTTAAGACTTCTCTCAATCACCGGTCCAATTTGTATCATTTTTCTGCAAATTATCAACATTAAAATAAATTTTAATTTTTTGGAAAAAATGTATTAAATTATTTTGAAAATGTACTTTACTTTTATAATTTAGTATAAACGTTTTAATACACGCTCTACTAAATTTAATATTACCGAAATGAAACTGCCGTCGGTATACGTGTAAATGGGATGTGTTGCCTCTTAAAAATTTTCATAGAATTGAAAACTGATCTGTCAAACTGCTGAAGTAACATTTCATTCCCTTTAATATATGGCATACTATTCCTAAGCAATATGGAGTCTCCACAAGCAATACAATACAATAAATTTTTGCTTGTCGAGATGACCCATAACGTTGTATATGGCTTCAGGTAGTGTGCGACATGCCGCCCTTACGTGGTGACAATGTAAAAATCAGTTATTCTCTTTTGTTTTCATTTGAGCAATGCGCCATTGTTCAATTCATATATGTATGTAAGTATGTACATTGTTTTGCAAATATCGAGACGGTGACAGCGCAATCAGCTGACTGGTTCTAGGGGGAAAAATAAATTTTCGTGGATATCTTATGCTACGGACGGTAGAAGCGGTGAATGTTGATTTACACAGCGCTTTCATAACGACCTATCATACCTAGTTATATCCTTATACGGTCTACGGTTTCGCGTTGTGCACTAACTGAAGCATCACACTCGTCGCTTGTGCGTGTAAGTGGCATCCGCGTGTACACGTATGCGATCACTTATCTGTATTTTCGTTTAGCCAATGCTAAGGTTTTGCTCATACCTGCTTATGAATGTTTGTACATATGTACATATAATAGGTTGTCAAAAAAGTCTTGCGGTATTTTTATTGAATCAATTCGTGTGGCACTAATACATCGAGCTTCTTAGTGACTCCAAGCTTCTTCAAATGGTTTATAACGGTTTGATGACTACTATGCCGGTCTCTTTCGACCAATTCAGCGATTTTATCGCAATTTTCGACGACAGGCCTTCCAGAGCGTGGCGCATTTTCGACCAGCTCTACATCAGAACGAAAACGTTGAAACCATCGTTGTGCGGTGGAAATGGAAACTGTATCGGGTCCAT
>JBAWJQ010003390.1:0-25274 GCA_037783105.1 Bactrocera zonata | reverse complement strand
TTAGTAATTTAAAAATCACTTGTCAAATTTATGGCTGAAAAGTTTAGAGCGCTTATATTTACAAGGAAACCCAGCATTGCCACACCTTAAAAACCAAAAGTGAAGGATTTTTCAGCGTTTCCCAGCGTTTTCTTTGTTTCTACTTTCAAGTGATTCTTTTTTCTTTATTAACTATAAAAAAATTATAAAGAAGATTTTTCAAGCTAAAATTGAATATGTGAACACTTTTCCATATACATACATATATGAATATATGAATAATATGTTATTTATATTTAATAAACACAGATAAGTAAAATCGTGTGATAACATTATAATATTATATATGTTTATGATTGTAATATAACATTTTTATATACATAATACCCGGGGTGACTGAAGTACTTTCGCGTAGTACTCCTTTCTGCGTTGAAAATAAAAAAATATATTGACTTTTTGGTATAAAGTGGTTATAATTTATGGTTATCATGCACTCAGAATTTAAGTTTTCGTTATAAAATGGATAAATTTTGGTTATTATATCTGTCAGCGATTTTCATTTATTTTTGAAGATACATTGGTTTGTGTTTTAGGCGACGATACATATATATATTATTATATTTAAAATATGAGTTTTGGGTATGAAGTGGTTATATTTTTCGGTTATCATGCACTCATATTGAAACAAAATTTGAGATTTCGTACTGCACTGTATACTTTACACTTTATTACGTAATATTATTATATAATATTATTTATACATATGTATATGGGCCATTCCATCAATTGGCGACATAGTTTTGTACTCGTGGTTCTCCGATTTTGACCAAACTTTAGAATATCATAATATAGACCAATAAAAGAATATCTGTTAACTTTTTAGTGGTCAAAGTTGTTCCGTTGTTTTTTGACGCGCACTTTAAATTGAGATCAAACAAAAAAATGCCTTTTTCTTTTATTTTTTAACGACCTCAAAAATGAGTGAAAAAAATTTTTAAGTTATCCAATTTTATGTAAAAAAATCTCAGCTTTCCTCAGCTTTCTGATAAAAATACTTTCAAAATCCAAAAAAATTTTCAAAATCCAAAAAAACCATTTTTTTCCAAAAACCCGGTTTTTTGTGCTTTTCCCCCAACTATTTTTCAAAATTGACCTTTCCATTCGATTCCTCGTTAAATTTTACATAAGAATCAGTGTTCAGAAATATGGGACTCTGATCCCATGAACAGGAAAAAAAATGCAAAGTTGTCGCTATACGGCGCATATTTTTATGAATGAAGACAGTGATTTCTTCTTAATTCAAGTCTAAGAATACAATTTACACATTTACCTCTTTTACACAACCTTCTAAGCGAACACACTGCGCAGTATAGCGACAATTTTGAAGTTTTTTTGCTGTTCATGGGATTAGAGTCCCATATTTTTGAACACTGATTCTTATGTAAAATTTAACGAGGAATCGAATAGAAAAGTCAATTTTGAAAAA
Source organism: Bactrocera zonata (assembly GCA_037783105.1). Taxonomy (NCBI): domain Eukaryota; kingdom Metazoa; phylum Arthropoda; class Insecta; order Diptera; family Tephritidae; genus Bactrocera; species Bactrocera zonata. The sequence goes on along the minus strand of JBAWJQ010003390.1, from coordinate 23,809 downwards.
AAGTTGGTGGAAAAGCACAAAAAACCGGATTTTTGGGAAAATAATGTTTTTTTTTGGATGTTGAGCGACAACTTTGTATTTTTTTTTGCTGTTCATGGGATCAGAGTCCCATATTTTTGAACACTGATTCTTATGTAAAATTTAACGAGGAATCGAATGGAAAGGTCAATTTTGAAAAATAGTTGGGAGAAAAGCACAAAAAACCGGGTTTTTGGAAAAAAATGGTTTTTTTGGATTTTGAAAATTTTTTTGGATTTTGAAAGTATTTTTATTAGAAAGCTGAGGAAAGCTGAGATTTTTTTACATAAAATTGAATAACTTAAAAATTTTTTTCACTCAATTTTGAGGTCGTTAAAAAATAAAAGAAAAAGGCATTTTTTTGTTTGATCTCAATTTAAAGTGCGCGTCAAAAAACAACGGAGCAACTTTGACCACTAAAAAGTTAACAGATATTCTTTTATTGGTCTATATTATGATATTCTAAAGTTTGGTCAAAATCGCAGACCCACGGGTACAAAACCATGTCGCCAATTGATGGAATGGCCCATATATAATATTATTATATAATATTACTAATACATGTATATAATATTACTTATTTGCTTAATAAATTTAAAAAGGAAAATATCCATATGCATGAATAGAGGAATTTTTGAGAAAAAGAGGAATTTCAGCGAATTGCCTTATCATCTCATGGCAGCGCTCCATTTCGTCGTAATTTTTGGTAAACAAATGAGGTTGAAACAAGTGTAAAATGTGATTTTTAAAATAAAGATTTTTTAGGTGAGTTAGGTAGGTTAGATTATAGTGCAATTTAATTAATTTGAAATGAAAAATGTGAAAAAAGTGTGTTTAATGTGGTGAAATAGCTCCTTGAAATGGTCCAATTTTGCGAATTTTTGAACTTTAAGGCCGAATATCTCCTAAACTAAGCGTTTGCGGACCCTAAAACCCATGTTTTTTAATCAGGAGGACTTCCTCTTTCCAACGGTACCTTCAAATCGCGGCGCCAAAGAAATTGGAATTGTGCCCTTATGTTTCATATGTACAAACATATGTACGTATTCAGGTAATAACACAAAAAAGTTTTTATGAAACTCGCAATGAAATAAGTAGGTCTATTTGCACATAAGTATGTATGTAAGTGCCAAATAAAAAAACTTGTTTTCAAAACGAAGTCGCTCATTGTTGTTTTGGGGAATGTTTAGTTAAGTATCCCATTTTGAAGAGGTTTTGCGCAAAGGGGGAGGGGGCTGGGGGCTTGCTACCCCCCTCATTTGAAAGGTAATGAATGGAACTTTTGCATAATAGCACCCTTCCCCCCCTAGGACCACTGGGGGCTCTAGGGCAGCCTCCTGAAAATGGTGTAAAATCGTAGTTTTTCCATACAATTTTCACTAATTATTATAAAATTTATGCATTTTTACGCATAGAGTGACTCTATGTTTATTATTTTTATTATTTCAATGAATTAAAGATGAAATCCACTTTATTTAAATAATAAAAACACTGAAAATTAAAAATTGTATATGTATCGGTAATAATGCATACAAGTAGTTGAAGTACCAAGATAACCCAACCAACCATTTATTCAAGACCCCCTAAATAATAAAATTGGGTTTTCATCGCGCGATTTTTTACTCCAAATTTTGAACATATTTTCAGTATAATATATTAGAATGAAACAAGCGCCGCAGGCGAAAATTTGGAATAAAAAATCGCGCGATTTTTTATTCCAAATTTTCATTATATTTTCAGTATAATATATTACATTGAAACAAGCGCAGCCCTAAAATTTTGATTCGTTGGGTTATTACTGTCTTCCTTTTGTGCTTATTTCCTTCGTCGTTTGACAGTTCATATTCAGTAATTTTGCTTAAATTTCAAGGAACAGTATAACGCGTAATTGAAAGCTGTTTTATTTTTTAATTTGTTCATAAAATTGCAACTTAAAATTCATAATTTATCATTAATTCAATCAAATATATTTCAAAGAATGTGTGTGTGTTAAATTGGTTAAATTGTTTGCAAGCAGTGCAACAAAAACTTCAAAAGAAGAGAGCCATTTTTTGAGAAAATGTGCGTTTTTTGCTTACTTATATCTAAAAAACAAATTAACATTTAACAATAAATTTACATTTAAACCAAAGTTTAATTCATTGGCTATCCGTGCTATATAAATTTAAAAAAATCCGTGCACGCATTTAAGAGAAATAAGCAGTGAAAATGAGATACTAAACTAAACCCAACCCGTTGTTTTGACGAAGGATGATTTCTATGGAAAATTCTAGAGTTCGAGCTATATGTAACTGGATATATTTTTGTTAATACATACCGATATGTTGTTTATGTAGTACAATTTTGCTATAAATTGCCGGCAACTATTTTCACTACACCGTTCACAACGCACAATTTAAACAAAGCTGAACTTACTCACTTTGCTACTCACGCTAAACTGCAACTGAAAAAATTTTTTGTAACTGAGTTACTCAGTACAACGATAACTTAGAGAAGCGATCTCTTTGCGCTCTCGTAAAAACAACATTTCTCAGGCTGTGTTGAGGTTTAAAGAGTATAGTATGACTTCGCTTAAGGGGGCCATACACGACACGCATGTGCGTTCGATCTGTATGAATTCGTTTCGCCCATACACGACACACAAATCCATTTTGTGTTCGTTCTTCACACAGTGAATACGTGCGACAGGCAAGGGGAACATTTCTTGGAATTAATTTCTATTGTAGTACTTTCCTATTGCTTTGTATTTCGTAAATAAGTTATTCCAAATTTTATTTTTCTCAATTCTATAATTATATATATCACTTTTCTTTTGCCAAATTGCCACTTCATTTTTTATAAGATCAATAAATTCTGATACGAAATTTTTATTACTCAAATCTCGTTAAAACTTATCTAAGAATATGTCCCCAAAGTTGTAGATTAGATTTCGAACTATTATCGAAGCTAGAAGGGAAATAGTGACCGAGCGTCTAGCAGATATATGAGCGCTTGGGCAAAACGTGAAAACTTTAAAGCGCGATATCTCGGTTTTTCATTTTTACGATTATTCTCAATTGGCGGGCAGGATAGAAAAAAAACTAAACGTCGTATGGAATTAGGGCAAAATTTATTATCTTTGGCATAAAATTAGCTTCTATTAAAACTAAAAAAACGAAGAAAATTCAAGTTTGAAAATATTTTTAAACAACATAAAGTAAAATTCTCTTTCACTCTTTTACAATTTTTAAAATTTTTTTAAAATTTTACACTTGTTATGAAATTTTCTTAGTTTAACTAGAAGATAAGCTGTTAAGACATATGATTCTCTTTGAATTTTTTGTTTCCGAAAAAAATTGCGACCTGCATCCTGCCCGTGGTCCGAAAATTACACATGCGAGATGCATTGTGTAATTGCTTCCCAAATGCAAAAGATTTCGTATCCGAAAAATTTGTGAAAGATGTTCAAATATATAACTAAGTTTCGCTTGAATCAATTATTTCTTTCCCTCCTAAAAAAATCCTCTAAAAATTGATTTATTGAAGCCTCTAAAGCAGGCTTCCCCCATAACACTTGCCATCGTTCGCCCGCAATATTCACAGTTCGGTGACACGAGAGAAATGAGATTTTGTGTGCACACCGTGCATTACACGACACACATTTGTGCACACCGATCGTAAAAAATCAAGCATTTTCGCGAACATGGATCGGTATGCGCACAACCCCATACACGAGTAAACCGCAATCGCACACATACCGATCGAACGCGCATGTGTATCGTGTATGGCCACTTTAAGTGCCCTTGAGGACGATCAAGTAATTTTAACTATTATGGTTGAGTTATGCTCTGAACACATAGAGAGCGACACGACATGACTCCACGACAGTGAACTGTAAATGGCGCTGTGAATCCTGCTGCATGAACATTTGTAAGAAAGCAGTGACATAACAATGGCCGTCATGTACACAAAACAAGACAGTTGTCCATTTTACATGTACACAATTTCATACTAATACCTTTAACTTCAATGAAATTTCAATATTTTGTTCAAAGAAACATTTTTTGAGCAAAAAATAAGCAAATAGGTAAATATTTTTGTTTTAAATTATCATTTGTTATTATAAATGATGTAACAGAGCTATTTTATGCTTCTATTAGTAAAATAACTTCAGATTTGTTAGAGTTTCGAATAATTTTGTATTTTACATATTAGTGGCATCACTCCTGTACTGTCAACTCTACTGTCTACTGTCCTTCCTACTGTCGTCGGTGAATTTAAAAATATTTGACGAACTGAGCTCTTATGGACACAGTTATGTAGTTGTGCAGCTTTCTCAATAACTGTGTCAGTAAGAACGTGTGTATTTTAACATTTGACAGATGTCGCTTGCAGTCTGTCGCGCTCTATGTGTTCAGCACATGAATAATTTTTGATTTTACATCAAGAATGATAGAATACAAGATTACGACAACCGCCATTATGATACGTCATAGTTGCGTGTTGAGAAGAACAAGAGTGAAAAACTGTCAAATGGCCTGCAAATTGTAAACAGAAAAGTGAACACTTTTGTAAATTCGCAAAATATTATTAAATATTTCGATTTTAATGAAAAGTTTTAGTGAAGCGATTGAATATCGTTGAGTGAAAAGATTTGAATCATTTATAAAGAAATATATCGGCCTATAAATAATAAAATTGTCTATTAAGTTGTGATTCAAATGTAGAAGACGTTTCTTGTGTTGTATATAAATATATACATATATTATAAGTTGAGATTTATCAGATGTATGAAATTATGATAAAAGAATTGTGAAATTATATTGAAGATATATTTGTAACATATTTTTATTAAAGAGGATTTAGTGTTAAATATATCATTTCTTTTGCAAAATAACACCCATTTTTTGGCAACTTTTAAATGGACCGGAAAACTGAAAAAACTCGTTTTCGATTCTTTAATTGCATAATAATTATTACAACAAGCCACTGCACATTTCATTTTAAAAAATTAATATATTTATGCTTGGAAAATTAAATAAATACAACAGTACACTTTCATTGGTTTTCTTCATTTGAACAATTTTCACAAATGCTACTCTATTTATTGTGGATGTGCCTAAAACTACTTATGTATATCTTTTCTCGCAACAATATTCTAAACATTCCACTGAAATTTTTCCTGCAAAGACGAATGAATTAATATTATTTTGGGAATTTCCAAAAGTGTTTACTTTTCTGTTTACAATTTGTATGCATTTCTATGCTTGTTGTTCTCTAGGCAGAAGTGTGACGTCACGAAATTGTTGCACAATGTATTTGTTTTTGTAAGAACTGTCAAGAGCTAAACCGAAAAAAACTAACGGTAAACTAGTGTCGTAATCTTGTATTCTATCATTCTTGTTTTACATATTATTGACATCCTCCGCTCTTCTCTCTATTGTCGTCGACCATAAGAACGTGTGTATTTTGATATTTGAGAGAGGTCGCTTGAAATCTGTCGCGCTCTATGTTCAGCACGTTTGTGTTCAAATGAGTGCAAAAACAACTATGTTGTTACTACGGGAGAGAGGCACGCCGCTTACTAAGAGAAGCAGTAGACAGATAAGATTTCGTACGAAAAACACTTGGAAGACAGCTTTGTTTTGTTTTTGTTTGATCCAGTATTGTTTGAGGACGAGTTTTTTTTGCGTCGCGACAAACCCTTTAACCCTTCATTGCATAGCATTGCATATATGCAATGGTAACTTCTCGTTGATCTGGGATCATCATCGTTTCTTAATTAACAGCTATTTTTTCGCCAAATGAATATTACTATACATATGTACATACATATGTACTTTTGAAGAAGTTAATGTTATAATAGACGCTGAGATGATCTCATGGATATTTATACACTTGTCAAAAAGAGCCAAAATTACTGATATAGACAAACAAGATCTGAAAAAGTTTTAACGGATATGTATTGTGATGTCTATTGTTCAAATCCTTAATATTCGAAGATATTGGACGCCAACAGTAGGCATGAAATGAATACAGGACACTATGTCAGTGAATAAATCCGAAAAAAATAAAAGTTGTATGTTTTGGCTGGTATACGAAATAAACATACATATACTGGCCAACAGCATCCATAGACTGCCTGAGGAAATTGATTTGGGATCAAGTCCCAACATGGTTATAAGATTACTAAGGAATATTTCACCATAAAACAACTAAATTTTTTTTTTTGATAATTACTACACATTTTTTGCCACCTATGTAAACGTGGAATTTACTCGTCGGATCCGAATTCCCAATTTAAAGCTTCTAGACGAGAAATTACAATGAAGAAAGCACACGAAAAATCCCTTGAATATGCAAATGTAGATAACTTTCTTATATGTAGGTATCCGTAGTTTACTGAAGCGATAATATAATCATTACTTTTAATTTCAAGCTACTGTGGCAAAACTCCAGAACTAGTAGTTTAACGGTTTGATACAAAATTTGGCCGGAAAATAAGTGTCGCTTGCCGAAACGTTCCATCAAAGTATAACAAATTGAAGAAGGGTGTTGATTTGCTAGATTCCTTTATAGGCCCATACAAAATCAAAATATGCTCTAAGAAGTGGTATTTACGACATATATGTATGTAAGTATAATCCTTGTACTTTATTTCTATAGAAATCAGTGATCCTATCACTGAAAATGAAGTACGGTTGAACCACATGGATCACTGGCCAACATGGGTGTATACTCGAGTCACTTGCAAGTTACCAAGTTGTGGGACAAAAACGAATTTGAATGAATTTACTTCTGTCAACTTTTATTCAATAAAATAAAGAGTAACCCATTCAGTAACCTCCTTGTATCACAATTTACAAAAAAATATTATTCAGTACTACATTAATTTGATATTATCGAATTTCAAATTATTTATAAACACCAAGAAAAATGCAAAAAACGCGTCTTTATGGTCCTAATACTAACAGCCCATCACGCCCAGATTTTCCGATTTCTCCGATTTCGTTCTGATGACAAGGATGCATAACGTTCTGGAAGTCCAACTGTCGAAAATGCCGATAAAATAATGGAAATCGTCGAATCCGAACGTCATTGAGTGCCTAAGAGCTAAACATTGCAGAAAAGGCACTTTGAAACTTTTCCAATTCGGGAGTCACTAGCACTAAACTTTGTTTTAAACACTAAATATATTATGGTATTTGTTATATTATTAGATTGTTATTATTATTGATTAAAAGGATTGTTAAAAATGATGTCTTGCCGATTAACCAATTTATTTTGTTGTCCTTCCACTTTAACTTTGTATATTTTTATTTTGAGGTGAACTACGGAATTACATCATTCCCAATACATAAGGTTTATAGGGATAGACTTCCACTCGTTTAAAGTAATGCACCATCTCTGTATCTTTGCCAGTCGTAATGATGCAGGTATCATCTGCAAATGTGGCGATTGTGCAGTTTGTCGGCGTAGGTATGCCGCCAGTAAACAAAATGTAAAAGAGTGGTCCCAAGAACCTCCTTGAGGTACACCTTGTTGATTGTCCCTGCTTGATTTTGAAGTAGCGGTTGGCCAGGTAAGAGACAACTAGCTTGGTTAGATGCTGTGGAAAGAGAAGTCTTAATTTATGAAGTAAGCCATAGTGTCATACTTTATCGAACACTTGGGATACATATAAGATTCCATCGCATTTTCGATTATGCTCGTTATTCAATGAACTTGATCGATTATAGAATGTTGGGATCTAAATCTAAATTGATTGATAGGCAACAGTGAGATTGAACGATATGACGAGGCCTCCTGTGCGCTTATGACAGGTTTTTGTATCATAATGATTTCAGATACCTTCCATGACAATGAAACAAATCTGAGATTTAAACAAGTGTTTATTATCGATGTAAGTTTCTCTAATGCTTTTCGCGTTAGATTTTTTAGTACATCAGCAGTCACCAAGTCGAAGCCGGGAGCCTTTTTCTGGTTTGAATCTGGTTTTATTGACATTTTCCACTTCTTAAATTGCTGCTGGCTGGATTTCACTTACCTATTGCGATCCTTCCAGATGTGGTAAAGTACCATGGAATTTAAAAGGACTAAACGTTTAAGTTAGCTTTTCCGAAAAAAACTTCTGTTTTTTCTTCATCGCTTTTAACTCAGGAGTTCGTGTGGGACCCATACATCGAGCTTCTTAGTGACTCCAAGCTTCTTCAAGTGGTTTAGAATGGTTTGATGACTACTATGCCGGTCTCTTTCGACCAATTCAGCGATTTTATCGCAATTTTCGACGACAGGCCTTCCGGAGCGTGGCGCATCTTCGACCACCTCTACACCAGAACTAAAACGTTGAAACCATCGTTGTGCGGTGGAAATGGAAACTGTATCGGGTCCATAAACTGCACAAATTTTATTGGCGGCTTGAGATGTATTTTTGCCTTTATCGTAGTAGTACTGTAAAATATGCCGTATTTTCTCTTTATTTTGCTCCATGTTTGCGACGCTATAACTCACGAACGACTTAAAAGAAACGACAATCAATCAAACACGAGTTAGCGCGTGAAATGAGCTTTCCAAAAATGTTTAGCGTGACCCGATGTGACGAATAAAACTAGAACTACGCGCTCTCAGCGCCAACTAGCGAAAATACAAGACTTTTTTGACAAATTAATATTAACTTCATTTTAATTTTGTACATGACTTCCTCGTTGCAATTATCTTCATCTTTTTATATTTCACAAACTTACTTATTCATAAGTCTCATTATTTTTTAAATCATGTCCGCTTTACCCATTTTATATTTGCTTCAGAAATCGAATCAAATAAAACAGCAATCTCTATGTGGTGTGAAAGCTAATTTTACTTAACACATTTTAGGCTATTGAATGGGAACTAAGTGCCATAAAATACACACGGATACATATGTATAAAATGTATGTTCTCATCTGCCAATCATTTACGGACATTTCAGTTGAGTCTTAAATTATGTATTCTGTCAATTTTTATATCTATGTGTCATTTAGTTTATTGGCGGCGTCATTAGAAACAAGTCAACATTTTGTGTGCGTTGCGATTTTTACTATGGATAGAAATATTGAACAAGGAGTTTGTGTGAAATTTTGCGTTTAAAATGAAATTTCTTGTGCCAAAACGTTGGAAATGTTGAAAAAAACATTTGGTGATTCAACCATGTCGAAAACTCAAGTTTACGACTGGTATAAATTGTTCAAAGAGTGGCGAGAAGAAGAAGAATAAGGCCCCACAAAAATGAGCCGAAACCGAAAAAACCGCGCCGAAGCAAATCGGAATGCAAGGTGATGCTGACCGTTTTCTTTAATATTCGTGGTGTAGGGCAAAACCGTCAATACAAAATATTATCTTGGCGTTATGAAGCGTTTGAGTGAGAATGTTTGTCGCAAAAGACCAGATTTGTGGCGGAACAACAGTTGAATTTTGCACCACGATAATGCACCAGCGCACAAAGCGATCATTTTGAACGAGTTTTTGAACAAAAATTCAACAAATATCATCGAACAACCACAGTATCCTCCAGATATGGTCCCGTGTGACTTTTTCCTGTTTCCAAAACTCAAATTACCACTTAGTGGAACCCGTTTTGAAAGCTGTGAGGACATCAAAACTACTTCGCAACGAGAACTGAAGGCCATCCCGAAATATATAGCATTAAAAAGTATTTGGATGATAAGATTGTTCGTTGGAAAAAGTGTATTGCCTAAGAAGGGGCCTATTTTGAAAGGGATATAATAAATTTAGATGACTGAAAAGTCGTTTGTGTTTTATTTTAAATTTCCGGATACTTAAAAGACAGAATGTATTTGAGGTCACTGAAATTATAAACCGTAATTTTTGTACATTTGTAAACTGAGGCAGAAATAACGGGTGGGCCATCTAACGTTTCAAATTTGAATTATCTATATTTCGACATTGGAAACGTCAAATACCATTCGGAAAGTGACATATATTCAGTAAAAAGTCTAAAATTTACGAGATGGGTCGCTATTCACTAGAAGAAAACTAAGAAATATTTTACCGAAAAATCATCTTTTCGGATGAGGCTCATTTCCACCTCGATGGTTACGATAACAAGCAGAATTGTCGCATTCAGAGCACAGAAAACCCGCACGTAATGGTCAAGAAGCCAAAGAAGAAAACTAAGAAATATTTTACCGAAAAATCATCTTTTCGGACGAGGCTCATTTCCACCTCGATGGTTACGATAACAAGCAGAATTGTCGCATTCAGAGCACTGAAAACCCGCACGTAATGGTCAAGAAGCCAATGCACCCAGCACGAATCACTATATGGTGGTCTGGTGGAATAATCGGCCCATTTTTTTTCGAAAATGAAGAAGGAACTGCCGTAACAATCAATGGTGAGCGATAGCGCGCAATGTTAACCGAATTTTTCTTCAAGCAAATTGAAGAGAAAGACTTGGACAACATTTGGTTTCAGCAGGACGTCGCTACGTGCCATACAGCAAACGCTACACTCAATCTTTTACGCCCTATCTTCGAAAATCGCATAATCAGCAAAAAAGGTGATGTGAATTGGCCTCCCAGAAGCTGCGATTTAACTCCGTTGGACTATTTTCTGTGGGGAGCTGTTAAAGATAAATGTTACGCCAACCATCCAGAAACAATTCAAGATCTATAGTACGAGATTCAAGCTGCTGTAGCTGCCATAAGACCTGAAACCATCGAGAAAGTACTCCAAAAATTGTGTGGATCGGATAAGCTACTGTAAACTCAGCCGTGGTGGTCATTTGTCCGAAATTAAATTTCATAAAACAACCTTTTAAATAAATGTTAGACCTTTGAAGAATATCAAGCCGTTTTTTTTTATTGACTTGTTATATTTAAAATTTTATATGGCCCACCCTTTATTATCATTTCTTAAGAAATAAGCATGATGTCAAAAATTACCGAATAGGCAATCGACTAAAATAAATGACGTTTGAATAGTAATACCAGATTTTCTGAAGCATACAAGTTCCTCGAATCTTCAGTTTATTATTCCTTACTCTTATCTCACGTAATTATACTATATATGATATAATAATACCACGAACAGTCGTTTTGGGGAACATTAACTAAAAGAGTTGACACAAGAGAGATACGTTTCTATGTGCTCTTTCAATGCAATTTGGTATGCAAGCAAATATGAGCCTGATAATCTAATAATTCTTTGAGATCTCAGTAGCAAATAAAATATATTTGGCACAAAGTTAATACCAATTTTACGAAAAAGCAGCATTCTTTATAAATTAATTATATTAAGGTATTGTTTCAACATGTCATAAATTAAAAAAAAGGCCTGAAAATCCGTTTATAAAAACAAATGTATCAAAATCGCCTTTGATCATTCACACGAAATTATAAAAAATATATTATATTTCATTATAACCAGACCACAGTAAATTTAAATCGTACTAAATTAATGAACATTATTACTTAGTTAAATAGACTGCGATCACTTAAACCAAATTACAGCTTTACATATTTGTGGGCGTGGTAGGGGTCCCATTACGACCATCTACGAATTCGTAATTCTTTTTGTATTAAGAAACCAGCATACCAAAAAATCTCAACTTTTATTGCACGGATGGACCGACGGACAGATAGTCAACTGGATTTCAATTATTCCCGTCATCCTGATCATTAATATATTATATATTAGGTTCTCAAAAGAGTCTTGCGGTATTTTCGCTAGTTGGCGCTGAAAGCGCGTAGTTCTAATTTTATTCGTTGCATCGGGTCACGCTATACCTTTTTGGAAAGCTCATTTCACGCGCTAACTCGAGTTTGATTGATTGTCGTTTCCTTTAAGTCGTTCGTGAGTTATAGCGTCGCAAACATGGAGCAAAATAAAGAGAAAATACGGCATATTTTACAGTACTACTACGATAAAGGCAAAAATACATCTCAAGCCGCAAATAAAATTTGTGCAGTTTATGGACCCGATACAGTTTCCATTTCCACCGCACAACGATGGTTTCAACGTTTTAGTTCTGGTGTAGAGGTGGTCGAAGATGTGCCACGCTCTGGAAGGCCTGTCGTCGAAAATTGCGATAAAATCGCTGAATTGGTCGAAAGAGACCGACATAGTAGTCATCAAACCGTTCTAAACCATTTGAAGAAGCTTGAAGTCACTAAGAAGCTCGATGTATGGGTGCCACACGAATTGATTCAATAAAAATACCGCAAGACTTTTTTGACAACCCATTACATGTAGGATTTTTAAATATAAAGTCACTGATTTTCCGACACTCTTCTCGGTTTGCTTCATTCATTGTGTAATTCTTTATTGGCGATAACTTGTACTACATATATAATGTAATTCATATGCTAAATGAAGCAACGATCACGTCGTTAAGTGATCTTACGTTTACTACGCATTTGTATGCGGTCATATCTTTATATATAAAGATATAGATATATATATTTATATTATTGCAACATTTTGCCTTAGAGTATAATTATTTTGTTCACTTAACGGTTGTATGTATCAACTAAAACTAATCGAGATAAATGTAAGGCTATATAGTATATATATATAAGAGACCAGAACGAGATAAAAGTTCAAATCTGTGTGGCTGTCTGACTCTCCGTGCATCCTTCTATCTGTCCGTCCGCCCCCTTGCAAGCTGTAACTTAAATAAAATTGAGATATTTTGATTAAGTTCTGTATGCTGGTTAATTAGTACAAAAAAATTATGAGTTAGTAAATAAGCGTAATCGGATTACTACCATGCCCACAAAACTCCATTTACCGAAATAAAGTGATTAAAGACTTAAGATATAAAACCCTTATTTGGCGCAAGGGATCGCAGTAGCAAAGGTCACCCGTGGGCAAAGAAATTTGAAAAAGAGTGCCTGGCTTTCTAATTAGTTTAATGTACATTAGGGTGCATAAAAAAAAATTAAATCGGACAATTGCTGTGCCCACAAAATAATCGAAACCTAAAGCGAAAAATTAGGACCAAACACTGTAGTTTAGAAGTTAGTATGGGGAGGAGCATCTGTGACCGAAAATTTCCCGTAAATGGGAGTATGTCCAAATAGGCTTAGTATACATGCTTCACAAAATTGCTAAGGAGGATTTTTTCACCTTATCTTGTAGTATGTAAATCGGAGGATAAACAATGCTCTTTCCCTTTATAACCCATTGTTCCGTTTGATTTTTTCACTTAACACTTATACTCTTGCAAATTACGGAGATCAGAACAAAATTTTGAATGGATTATAGTTATACCTGAAATCTGATTAACTTATATTACAAATCACAAACTCCAATTTTAATACTACTCTACTACCGACTAGCACAAATCCATATATTCATCACAGTGGGCTATAGGTAAATACATACATACCTACACCATTAATTTTACCACCGGATGACATCCTGCCAATCGAAACATTTCCGGCTTCTTTTATTGAAACAACTAAAGGAGCGAAATACGACTGACATTGTGGATTTTGTTTATTACATTGATTGTGACACAAGCTGATTTTTCGTCCGTATCTTAAGTACACACAGGTTTGCACAAAACTACAAGCCTTGTTGAACCCGCACAAACCAAATATTTCTATGTATGTAGTAATGTGTCTACTTTATAAACATATTAAGCAACAGGGAGACTGTTTTGCACAAACATTCAACGACTGCATATTTACACCTACACATACAACGCTTTATGCGTCTATAAGTTATTGATGGGAATATGTCTTTTGTGTTATATAGTAATTCTGGTTTCGGTTATAAATTATCATAGAAGTAATAAATCTTGTGAAATTACAAGCATTAATTTAAAGTGGAAGAGCCCACATTCAGCGTTTGACATTATAGTGTGTCGTATTTCAAGAAATAATTTAAATACAATTTTCGTAGTAATAAAGATTTCGGTAATTTGGTTTTAAGAAGCTCCATACTTGGTATAACCAATTATTAAATACGGAACTCCCTCCTCGTCTCTTTTGAAGTGAAAACCCCCACTTAATAAGAAAAAAAATTGTCTCTTAAGTCAAGTCAATTCTGAGAAGATCCCATTATTTTTGCGTCACACTGTTATATTCTGATTCGCTCAACAACATATACAGTGGCTCAAACGTATAATTGGACACTAAGTATAAGATTATTCAAATGCCGATATTTCTCTTCAATGAGAAAATTTCCAAAAAGTTTTGATGCAGAATTGTAGATTATGAAAAGACCTTTTAAAAATGTATAATACTTATGATCTTTTATTAAACAACTTTTTTCTAATTACAAAAGAAACCAAAATCAACAAAATTCTTGTCAAACGTATAATTGGACGAATAGTGTAGATGCCGAGTTATTCTTGGAAACGGTTTTTTGGGACCGTTATTTTTTCTGCTGAGTGAGTTCATGTTAATTCCAAGGCAAATGAAAAATCAGTATGCAAGTGTAGTGTTCAAAGTGCAGATAAATATTGAAATGGATCAACGAAAAAAGCAAACGACTTTAGAAACGCGGCATTTAATTATAAAATTATATGGAGAGGGTAAATCCGTGCGTAAAATCGCCGAAATTGTTGACCGATGTCCGTCCACAGTTCATGCTATCATTCAACGGTATGTTAAAAATTTTCAGGTAGAAAATAAAAGTCGTATTGGTCAAGGAAAGAAATTAAATGACCATGATGAGCGTTGGATTTTGAGAGAAATAAAAACAAAACCATTTACTACGGCGAACGAATTAAAAAATATGGTCAACAAGAATTTAGAAAAGGAGGTTTGTGCCGAGACCATTCGTAACGTGTTAAGGAAGAATAATTTCAATGGGCGAATAGCCAGAAAAAAACCCTATATTAGTAAAAAGAATAAAATTTCACGGGTAAAATTTTGTAAGGAGTATTTGTTGAAAGACTCTCACTTTTGGAACAAGGTAATTTTGCAAAAACTTGTTAAACTTCATTATTTTTTATCTTATCACTTATTTTATAGGTATTGTTTACTGATGAGAGTAAATTTAACCTACATGGATCAGATGGAAAGAAGTACGTTTGGCGTAAGCCAAATACTGAGTTTTTGCCTAATAACACTCGGGCTACGGTTAAGCATGGGGGAGGTTCGGTAATGGTGTGGGGATGTGTTTCTAGTGCAGGAGTAGGGAACATTCATTTTATAGAGGGTAAAATGAATCGATTCCAATATTTGGACATTTTGAAACAAAATGTGAAGCAAAGTGCGGATAAATTGAAGATATTGGACAAATTTGCTTTCTATCAGGACAACGATCCAAAGCATACTTCACACGTAGCGAAAATGTGGCTCATTCATAATTGTCCAACACTGTTACAAACACCTGCACAGTCGCCAGATCTTAACATTATTGAGCATGTTTGGGAAGAACTTGCCCGTAAGCTCTATCAATCCACTTTCAACACAATAGAGCAGTTGAAGCAGGGAATCCAACGTGAGTGGAACAACATAACTCCAGAATTTTGCTCCAATCTCGTGCAGTCTATGCCCCGACGTTTAGAAGCAGTAATAAAAGCAAAAGGTTTCGCTTCCAAATATTAAAACTTTTATGTTATATATGAATGTCCAATTATACGTTTGACAAGAATTTTGTTGATTTTGGTTTCTTTTGTAATTAGAAAAAAGTTGTTTAATAAAAGATCATAAGTATTATACATTTTTAAAAGGTCTTTTCAAAATCTACAATACTGCATCAAAACTTTTTGGAAATTTTCTCATTGAAGAGAAATATCGGCATTTGAATAATCTTATACTTAGTGTCCAATTATACGTTTGAGCCACTGTATATGTTTTCGTTATTTTATATTGCAAACATTCTTTCTGTTTCGTGAATTTTTTTTCTCTAATCATGAAGTCTGGTAATGATGCCTAGTTTTTTTAGTTTTGGAAAAACAGAAAAATTGGTGGCTTAATCAAAGAGTTTTCGACTTAAGTAACTCGAAGAGGCTTCCGTTTAAATGAATTTTATCACCGTATCACCGTGCAAGTTATAGAGAAATTGGCTTAAGGTATATTTTTAAGTTTCACTAGGAATGTGCGTACATAGGGATATCTTATTATTTGAAAGCAACCTACAGTCTGGAGGATGGAGTCATGTGTAGAAGTTCACGCAAGTGAGAAAAGTTCTCTGATCGCCATTCACTTGGGAGTGGCCAGAAACGATTCTTTTACATATGGCTCAAGCAGCTCAAGACTTCCGGTCTTTGACCAAGTATCCTCTGGGTAGCCTAAGAACATCCGTTTGAAGGCGAGCTAAAGTGAGAAGGCGAAATATTCCCTACTTAGGGTTGTGCGCTGGGTTTGGGACCCGCCACGTAAAAAAACACCCCCAATGAAAAGGAAAAAACAGCCTCGGATGAGAGACCCCCCTTTTGATGACGACCATGGCAAACGAAATAAGGACTATGATTTGAGGGCATGTACCTGGAATGTCCGGTTTCTTAATTGGGAAGGTGCCGCTGCCCAGCTGGTTGATGTCCTCGTGAAAATAAAGGCTGACAACACCGCCGTCCAAGAAATGCGATGGACGGGACAAGGACAGAGACGAGTAGGTCCTTGTGACATTTACTACAGTGGCCATATAAAGGAGAGCAAGTTTGGTGTTGGATTCGTGGTGGGAGAGAGACTCCGTCGCCGAGTACTTTCATTCACTCCGGAGAATGAACGTCTAGCCACAATCCGCATCAAAGCGAGGTTCTTCAACATATCGCTGATTTGCGCCCACGCCCCGACGGAAGAGAAGGACGATGTGACCAAAGATGCCTTTTATGAGTGCTTGAAGAGCACTTATGAGAGATGCCCCCGCCACGATGTCAAAATCGTGCTTGGCGACTTTAACGCCAGGGTGGGCAAAGAAGGTATCTTTGGCACTACGGCCGGTAAATTCAGCCTCCACGAGGAAACGTCCCCAAATGGGTTGAGGCTGATCGACTTCGCCGGGGCCCGAAATATGGTTATCTGTAGTACTAGATTCCCGCATAGGAAGATTCATCAAGCTACCTGGCAGTCTCTCTGAGAGCACTCGTCAACAACTCGGTATAAGGGAACTGTGGGACGGCATTTCAAACTCCTTACGTACAGCTGCAACCGAAACCATTGGTTTTCGGAAAGTGCAAATGAACAGCTGGTACGACGAGGAGTGCCGGGTCGCAGCGGAGAGGCTGCCTACCTCGCAACGTTACGATCGACCACAACACGTGCGGGATGGGATAGATACCGAGAGTTGAAGAGGGAAGCAAGACGCATTTGTAGACAGAAGAAGAAAGAGGCCGAAATGCGTGAGTACGAAGAGCTTGCGGCGACTTACAGAAGGTTTCAAGACCGGAGCATACTCTTGTAGAACCCTCAAAGGTGATCTAGTTACCGATGCCCAAAGCATACTTATATTATGGAGGGAACACTTCTCCAGCCTGCTGAATGGCAGTGAACGTACAACGCCAGGAGAAGGCGAACCCGATTCCCCAATCGATGACGATGGAGCAGACGTTCCATTGCCCGACCGGGCCGACGGATTGCTGGCCGAGCTATTCAAACACGGCGGCGAAGAACTGGTAAGGAGCATGCATCAGCTTCTTTGTAAAATATGGTCGGACGAAAGCATGCCCAACGATTGGAATTTAAGTGTGCTATGCCCAATCCATGAAAAAGGAGACCCCACAGTCTGCGCCAACTACCGTGGGATTAGCCTCCACAACATCGCATATAAGGTTCTATCGAGCATATTGTGTGAAAGATTAAAGCCCACCGTCAACAAAATGATTGGACGTTATCAGTGTGGCTTTAGACCTGGCAAATCAACAACCGACCAGATATTCACCATGCGCCAAGTCTTGGAAAAGACCCGTGAAAGGAGAATCGACACTCACCACCTATTCGTCGATTTCAAAACTGCTTTCGACAGCACGAAAAGGAGCTGCCTTTATGCCGCGATGTCTGAATTTGGTATCCCCGCAAAACTAATACGGCTGTGTAAACTGACGTTGAGCAACGTCTGGATCGGGAAGGATCTCTCCGAACCGTTCGATACCAAACGAGGTTTCAGACAAGGCGACTCCCTATCGTGTGACTTTTTCAATCTGCTGCTGGAGAAAATTATTCGAGCTGCAGAACTTAATAGAGCAGGTACAATCTTTTACAAGAGTGTACAGCTGCTGGCGTATGCCGATGATATTGATATCATCGGCCTCAACACCCGCGCCGTTAGTTCTGCTTTCTCCAGACTGAACAAGGAAGCAACTCAAATGGGTCTGGCAGTGAACGAGGGCAAGACGAAATATCTCCTGCCATCAAACAAACAGTTGTCGCACTCGCGACTTGGCACTCACGTCACTGTTGACAGTCATAACTTTGAAGTTGTAGATAATTTCGTCTATCTTGGAACTAGCGTAAACACCACCAACAATGTCAGCCTAGAAATCCAACGCAGGATAACGACTGGCGCGCGGCTATTAATTCGGCTATAATCGCGTAAGCGGTGTCTACGCCAATTAAGATGAAAAAGATTTAGCTATTAGCATATGATAGTCAAATAAAATACGGCTATTATATATATACATATGTGAGCGTTTAGCTTTAGAGCATCAGCCGTAGAGAAGACCAATTTTGTACAGTATGCAAGCACAATGTCCAAAATAATTACAGTTTAATAAATATTAATTATAGGTATTTAGAAATGTATTCAAGTTTATTGTATTGTACCTTAGTTTTAGAACAGAAAAATGCTAGCGAATACAATGCATGAAATTACACACCTTTTAAAACGAGCTTCCCAACCAGTGGTCCGTACAGCATCCGCGAACGATTTAAAACTTTTATATATTGGATCATTCATTAAAAATTTTCAATTTGCAATTTATTTATTTTATCTACATCACTTGAGTCTTGTTGATGTAAAAAAAGCAATTTCTTATACTAAACATTGAAATATCACCTTACGTTATTTTACTATCCAAGCTCAGAAATCACAGTAATGCAAAATTATAGAAGTTGATCCTAAAAATATTAATTTTACTTTCTGTATAATTTCCTATTGAGTTTTTAATTAAATTTTCATATTGATTATTAGAGTTTATTTTTATTATATCTACAATGCGATTCCTGCCAACAAGAATAATATTGGTCCCTAACCAGGGAAATGTTGAGAAACAGGGGGTAAAAGGACATAAAGGCTATAATGTTTGCAATTGCACAAATTTTCAACCCCCTAACATACCTTTTGCTATTTAAGTATAATAAAAACAAAGCAATTATACAAATGAAACACAGGAATGAAAAAATATTGAAATGTCTAGGCAAACATTTATCGTACCCTAAGCCAGACAGTCTAGCAGACACGTAACACGTAAAAATAAACGACCGTTGTGATTTAACGGCAATTAATTATTATCTAATAAATTGATTGAACGACTTTTGACGTGGGGAAGAAAATTAGGTCTATCTATGAAATTTGTTGTTGTTTTATTTTGACTGTTAAAAGTTGTAGCTACTATATTTGAAATGATATAAGAAAAAGGTTTTCAATGAATATACCAAGTTTTGGACGCTAATAGCAAAAACTATTAACTGAAGTTAAGACATTGTTGGACTTTGATCATCTTACGACCGAAAAATGTTTTAATTTTTTATGAATTTCATAAAATAGACTTTGCATTTTGTATGGCTGTGAGGTTCTACTTAATATACTCAACTTCCCAAAAGGAAACGGTGGAGACTGTATAAAATGTATACAAAATGATCAGTATAACGAGCTGAATGGATTCAGCTAAGTCCTTCAGTTTTTGAGATGTCGATGTAAAATTTCGGCATATGCTCCCAAAGAGGCTGCTAATTTGACGGAACAACCGATATCGGAGCCCTATAGCATATAGCTGTCATACAGACTGAACGATCGAAAACAAGATAATGATATTTTTGCACCCTTCGATGCTAAGAAATGAACCTGTGAAGAGTATTTTAACTTCGGTAGCCAAGTTTACGCATTTTCTGGTTTTATTCAATTTAAGAAAAATTGGATACCCTTTCGATGTAAAAGTGAAAACAAATAAATCTTTTTCGATTTTAAGATTATTAGTGTGAACATGACTGAATTGAAAGTATGTATTGCCATTAGTAATAAGCAATGCAATTGCAAAATCATAGAACGTATAATAATCGTATGGAAAAGTATGGCATAAAACCAAAATTCTTAAATTTGCTGTGAAACGGTTTGCTATCGGCTTTGTTGCGATAAACTTAAGCTAAAGAAAATAAACCCAAATTTACATTCACGGGTTTTAATAATATTGGTATTTGTGTTCATATTCCCATCCTCTTTCTTTGTGCAAAGTGTTTTGGATTTTAGTGTTTCTGTCATTTTGTTCACGGTACTCTGTAGCTTACAGTAAGAACCGACCGCCAATTATTTTGTTTACCCTTCGTAAACTTTCATATTTGAAAGTGTTTGCCTAAGTATTTCGAAATTTCTGAGTATTAATTTGCATATGTCGGTGTTTTTTCCTTTCTGCATTTTATGTATGTATATGAAGCTTTATTTAGTTAAATATTACGATTAACTAAGTTCCACAATGTAGTTGTAACCCATCCTCTTTTAAGTTGTACTAAAATCTCATAGAATAATGCTTATAAACGTTCTATGGAAGCTGGAAATATTTAGTATTCAGTCATAAAATAAATACTTTAGTTCATGAAAGTTTTTTTTTAACCTCAGCATAGGATTTGTAATGAATGTAAAATTCAGCAGGTCTTTATGAAAGCTTTTATCTATCAAGAGTTGCTGGTTAAGAGGAGACCGTCGTGGAAGCTATTACCTTTTTATTCGACTCTTACTTCAGGCAAGCGAGTAACTTTCGCAATATTGCAATCGGTCCAAAATTTCGGCACGGCAAGTAGTCTATATAGTTGTAGATCATATTTTCTGCATCTCAAAAAACGGTTAACGTCAACATCTGCGCTGATTGAAAGTCTATGCCTGCTTGGGGCTTGTTTATCGGATAAAGGTAAATGCGGATACGCGGTCAAAACAATATTAATTTTTTTCGAACGCTGAATACTTATAAAAATATCCTAGTAACTGAGAAATTATTTGATGTGTACGTTAAAAAAAAAATATAATATTTGAATGCAGAAAAGCTATTTAAAAATTTTAATCTTTCCAACAGGCTTCTCGGTTTGGATGATTACATTTAGATGCTACAAAATTGATGCTTCCAAAACTTCTTTCTTCAATACTCTTTGCAGCGAAATTATAACAGCTTGATGTGCTGATAAAATTATGGTTAACATCAATAAGGTCATGACTTAAATTAAATGAACTAATGAAGTTATTACGGACTCCTTTAAAATTAATGCAACAGAGACTTAATAAGACGTGTAATTATATCAAAGAAAGGAATAGTACTACAACATTTGTGAGTGTTAGACATTACACTGATTAGTAATCGTTCTTAAGGGGGCGCTGAAATTAAACTATGTTCTTTTGTTGTGGAGAAAGTCAAAATAATAAATATACCAAAGGCGGACAAAAACTCACATATAAATCGAAATGACATCAGACCGATTAGTCTCTTCTCATTCCTCGTAAAAACTAAAGGATAATCCACAGAAGCAACACTTTGAAAGTAAAGAATACATGTATCCTATTTGCCTTCTTACATATATGCACTTTTAATAACATCCAGCCAGGGACCATTCTAGGCGCGATTAAAAACCATGGGAATTTCTGAATGTCTCAGAAAATTAATGGATCATATGATCACGAGCAGGTCAATTTCAACGCTGGGGACTTCAATGATATTCAGATCAGTCCAAAGGGTGACACCTTAAGTAGCTTGTTATCTCCGCTTCTGTGGATCTTAACAACGAATCAGTTTTTGGTAGATGAGGTAGAGAAGGGGGTACAAGTTGTGGCGTACAGTAACGAAGTGGTAGTTTCAGTTAGAGGTAAATTGCCGATTACCTTCACTAACCTTATGCAAAGAGTATTAAATGACATACACCGTTGGGCAGTATCGTGCGGCCCAACTTAAATGTTAGCAAGACAAAGCTAGTATTGTTTACTAGGGAATGCAGTACTTCTGTCATGCTGATATTATCAAATGGTACCAGGCTAGTAGTCGAAAATAAGGCAAACTACCTACTTATTGGCTCTACACAGTAGTTGTTATACCGATTATGACATAAGGTATGTGGTATATTGTAGCCAATAATGGAAGAAAAATACAAAGAGCATCAGTGAAGCACTTAGAACAACGCCAAGTCAGACACTAAACGTATTCTTAAAATTGCTGCCAGCAGACTTGTTCTGTAAGCTACTGGCATTGAAGTGAGCTCCTAGACTGAGAAAATCCTCCCAAGTAATTACCTGCAATGTGGACATTCTATGATACTTAGTAAGTTCCCGTTTCTATCCATGTTAGAGGAAAATTGAATAATAATCTTTTAGTTAATCTAACATCATATTAAACGATAAACCTGAAATGGGTTCCAGGCCATGGTAATATCCTTGTCAACTTTGAATCAGATGAATTGGCCAGAACAGGCACCATCCTAAAAACAGACTCCTAAAAGAGAGTATTTACATGCCTCCGGCCACCTGTAGATATTTAATCGACAAACATGTTATACATAAATTTAGTGGTTGAGCCTGGCTTGCGCTGCAAGCAGGCATACGTAGCATGAAAGGAACAGGGGCCGCACATGCCGACTATCAAAATTCTAAAGGAATGATATAAGAAATCTAGTAGGGATTGTCACCCCACTTCTGAATATTGTCATATGCAAAATTTAAGCATAATGATACGATTCCTTTTGAATGTTGACATGATACACAAGAGCAGTACAAACGATACGATTATGGTAACCCAATTAAATTTATTTAAAAAAACCATTAATAAGGAAATACAAATATAAATTAATGTAATTTTACAACAGTCGACCCGTCTTCGATGGTTGTTGCTCTACGACTTCTCTTCAACAACTCACACCGAGTCGTATTTTCTGTCGCAATTAAATCAGAGGTGTATTTTGTGGCAAATACGCTCAGAGGCGCATTTTTTGTGGCGTGACAACTCGGCCCTTCCTGACCTAAATCGTCCTCGATTTCGTCGTCGGGTTCTAACTCAGGACAATTTCTACACCAAGGCTTTATTTTGCCTGATGCGTAAACGGAACAAAATTTCTTGTTGGTTATTTGGTACCCTGGGATATCTTCCAACAATTAGCGATCGTTACCTAGAACTTTTCGAACAACGTATGGCCCTCGAAACTTAGGCTCAAGTTTTCTAAATTCACCTGTATAAGCTGGTTCGTTTTCGATTACTACCAAATCATTTTCAACATATATTTTTGGATTTTGGTGACGTTTATCGAATCTTTGCTTCAATTTTCACGGCTTGCTTACGTTTTTCTTCAGACGACATTGTAGAGTGGTTGTCGTCAATATCATCATGTACGGCTGTTAATAATTGATTGGTGACTATATCTCGTAACGGAAAGTCGAAAACAAGTTCACTCGGACTAAAACCGGTCGTTGCATTAGGTCGAGAGTTCATGGTCCGTTGGAGATCTTTCAATTTAAGAACCCAGTCTTTCGGACTTTGAGTTGTTGTTCTGAGGAATGTTAAAATGTTTTGGTTCGCACGCTCTACTTGACCATTAGCGCGTGGAGTACGTACGGAAACTTTGTGTTGAATGTTAAGGTTACTGCAAAAGTCTTCAAAAGCCTTTGACGTAAAAGATGTACCTCTACCAGTTATTATTTGGGATGGTAGGCCAAAATAAGATGACATTTCATCTAG
>JBAWJQ010003389.1:1800000-1985592 GCA_037783105.1 Bactrocera zonata | reverse complement strand
TACAACCGCACATGCTGCTCTTTGTATTCCATTTAATTTTTAATGTTGTATTGTTTGTTTAGCGCTGGCCACCATATCAGAGCTCCATATGTAAGTATAGGTCTTATGACAGCCGTATACATTCACATGATTATACTTGGTTTGAGGCCTCAATTCTTGCTGACGATTCTCTTACAAGTATAGTAGACCATGAATGCTTTGCTTATTCTTTTTTCTTTATTTATTTTCCAGGACAGTTTGGTGTCAATCTTCACCCCCAAGTGTTTAGCTGTAGGGGATAGAGTGAATGTTGTGCCGTTTAGTACCGGAAGTTGAAACTGAGGTATTTTGATTCTGCTTGTGAATAGCATCAGTTCTGTTTTGTTCGGGTCAACTCCTAGTCCATTGTTTTTAGCCCATAAGTTTAACCTACGAAGTGCTCTTTCCATAATCTCGCTGACTGTTGAAGGAAACATGCCTGATACCAACAACACTATATCGTCTGCATATGCTACTGCTTTCACTCCTACACCGTTTAGTTGGAGTAGTATTTTGTTCAGCGCTACAACCCATAGAAGCGGAGAGGGGCTCCTCTTGCCCTTGAGGCATCCCTCTACCACCATAACTTGTTTGTGTTTCAGCGCCGTTTGAAGCTATAATCTTCCTATTCTCAAGCATCGATAGTATCCGTCTGCACACAGTGTCATCTATGCCACCATATGCTAGAGAATTAATAATCGCATTTACTTCTATGTTTTTGAAGGAGCCCTCTATGTCTAGAAAAGCAACCATGGTGTATTGTTTGTGGTGTAGTGATTTTTCAATTACACTTATCACCTCGTGAAGGGCAGTTTCGGTAGATCGGCCCTTTATGTACGCATGTTGGGTCTTCGATAACTTCTCCGCCATTATTGTTCTTACATGTAAATCTATTAGCCTTTTTAGTACCTCCAGCATAAAGGTGGTAAGCCTTAAAGGTCTTAAATCCTTGGCATTCTCGTGTGTTCTTTTGCCTGGTTTTGGAAGGAACACAACTTTACTTCTTTTCCAACTTCTTGGTATGTAAGATAGTTGAATGCTAGCTTTGTATATATTTTCAAGCCTTTGAACCATTGGTTCTATCAGTTTTTGCAGCATTATGTGCATAATCCCGTCAGGACCTGCCGCTTTAAATGGTGCAAAACTATTTATGGCATATTTGGTTTTGCTTTTGTCTACTATTTGGTTTTAGTAATCAGCTGCGTTTAACGGTGGTTCTGGTTGAACCCTCGTTGAAGGTGTTTGCTGACTCCCGGGGAAGTGCGTTGTAATTAGTACCTCCAGAGACTCTTTCGCCGAGGAGGTCCAATCACTTCCCTCCGCCCTAATATAGGCAGTATTAATATGATCTTTGGATAACATTTTACTCAGCCTAGCAGTTTCTCTGAAACTTTCTATCGATGTGCAGAAATCTTATATGACTTCCAGATTTTGGTTCTAAAACTCTCATTGAAAGCTTTCCTTAGTTGTGTTCTCAAATTCTTGAATTCACTGTTCCACCAAGGCAAACACTTTCTCTTTTTCAGAACTATTAGCGGAGTGGATTTATTGAAAGTTGTGGTTAAGATTTTTTCCAACTTCTCTACTTCTGAATCTAGTTCCTGAGGATTTCTAATACTCTTATTGCCTCCCTTTTCAAGACATTTTGGTATGTCTTCGTCATGGGCCAAGTAAGCCGAGACCAAGAATAAGGGCTTTTCCTTCTGTTCCACCTTTACCACTGTGATATCTGCTGTGCAGTAAGTAGGACAAAGAAATGCATTTATACTTTTATTGATAAGAGTGCATGCCCTAGGTTTACCTTCGTTCAGTGTGTAAAAAAGGTTATAGTTGCTGCTATTTAGCCCTTTAATAGTGTCTTCATTGACCCAGGGCTCCTGTATTAGGCTGATGTCGATACCCCCTCGTTCATGAGGGTTGTCAGGTTCGCTGTAGCAATCTTCGAGTGCTGCAGGTTTACGCATCTTAAGATTTTGGGCATCTCGGGTTTCTGCGATGCCCACATTCCTTAGCAACTGGCTGGCGTCGTCGACCTCTTCCGTGTCGTCTTCGTCAGCCGCTTTGTCGCCTTGGAAGATTTTTAGTCTGGCCTTGCGAATTCCGAATCTGATTTTTAGTCAGTATTCTTGAGAGCCTCAATCGCAAATGACCACCAGTAATGGTCTATACCGGGTATAGATTTGTTTTGCAGCCTGATGGCTCCTCTAGAAAGGGTAGCCAAATGCGAGCACGAAGTCTCTTCGAAATGTCCCTGGCGGGTATAAGCCTTAATTGAAGGCCTACAAAGAAGTTGCTGATTTTAGCAACACTATCCGTCAGGAAATCTTGATGACGCTGTAGCCCCTGAGGGTCTCAGAGGAGTCAAACTCCTGGTGAGAACCGGCAGGATTGTCGAGTGAAAAGCTTAGCACCATACTCGACAATCTGGCGTCGAGCGACACCCATCTTTCCTGTACAGTGCTCGGAGAGGAGGAATTTCCATCTATGATGGCCACTTGCAGGCTATCCCTGGCTACATCGCAGAAATGCCTTGCCGTTGTTGCGCAGCTGTGTTCACCTTTACTCCGCCTCGGTTTTTTGGGCAGAGTTTCTGGTATTTCTGTAATAGAGCGATTCCTTTTTTGTGAAATGCTCTTCGGTTTGTTCTCTTCTAGAGGTTCTGATTGCTTC
Organism: Bactrocera zonata; assembly: GCA_037783105.1. Classification (NCBI taxonomy): domain Eukaryota; kingdom Metazoa; phylum Arthropoda; class Insecta; order Diptera; family Tephritidae; genus Bactrocera; species Bactrocera zonata. The sequence continues at coordinate 1,982,904 of JBAWJQ010003389.1, read as the reverse complement.
CCCTCAGGTAGCTTTCATATACCTCTACTACTCTACTTTTTGTTTTCTCCTTCAGCCGCCAGTGCACTTTGGTTGGTGCTCATGGCAGCTTTTAGGGTGGTGTTGGTGCGGGTATTCTTATACTTTCACTAGGGTGTGCCATTTAGAGGCAACCTTTTTTTTTCAACTGAAAAACAGGCTCAAAACTTTCGAAATGTGTAAAAAAAGAGTCCCTCAAAAGATGAGCTCTTAATATTAATATTAAGAGGTGCCTCTTTCAAATTTTCCGTTTTCCGTATAAATTACATGAAAAAAAAATCTTTTTTTTTTTGTGGTGGTTATTGTGCGGAGGTTTTAATGTGCACGCGACGGCGGCCAGTAGGGATGGTAAACTCGATTCCGATTCTACTCGAGAATCGACTTTTTCAATAATGGTCTTATTATTGACGATGAGATTTCCTTATAAAGGAACCGTACCAAAGCAGTTCTAAAATCCTTATTTGTTGGCTTCTCTTTGACAACTTCACAAACCATTATGTGCCATAAACGTTGCCAACTAAAAATAAAAAAATGAGCTGAATAGAATCATATCCAATCAAAACATAGTGATTTTGCACGATGGCATGGCTCTGAGTCATCCTGATAAATTAGGCGATAAGCAAATAGATGCTCTTCCATTGCGCATACTAAAAAATGTTTAACCAATTTTGCATATTTTTATGCATTAATTATTCCATCACCAAAGTGTAGAGGTGCAAAGCATGGTACGAAAAGCAGTCCCAGATTATTTGTCTTTGAGGAAGCTTAATTTTCTTTACTGCACAAAAAATTATTTACTGCATAATTATTCTGAAACCTCTCCCTAGCTGATCGGTGCATGTAAAGTAAATTGTGTAAGTTTAGCAAATTAAATTTGCTGTTGGCAATCAAGTTGGTCCCAATTTTGTTACTTTTTTTTGCAATTTCCGCCCTTCCTCTGCTATTTGCCGAGAATATGACTTTTCTTCATTTAAAGCCAATATGCGAATTTTATGGTAACGAACTTATTTCTTTTCATTATTTAGCATTTTGCACAACTTTTCAAATGTACAACCAAAACACAACCACAGTATATACAGTAGAAAACCTTTTCGTGGTAGCTTTATGGGGGGTGAATAGCGGCCATATTGGATTTTCAGTGGTAGCAACGCAGTGCTTTATAGATTGAGGTAGTAAATACTTAGCAAATTTATTTTATTAAATAACAAAAACTATAAATATTGTTGCTTAATATAATAGGAAATTATTTATTAATGATATATATTTACTAATAGGTGATTTATGCCATAGTGTGCAATATTTCGCCCATAAAAATATCATTTACTGATATTCAGATATTATTTTTGTAGTGAGTTCTAATAATAAAATGCAGCCCTGTTTTTAGATTTCTCGGTGGTGAGTTTTCTTCTGAATGTATTTGTTTACATTTGACCGACAGAAAACATAAAAGGTGCTGATTTCCCAATCTAATCTTGTTTTTTATCTTAAAATTCGCTTATTTGATTTAATTAAATTATTTGTAAAATTGTATTCATATATTTAAATGCGAATTCCACCTAATTTTCTTTTGCAGCGGCTGATCAATTTGTATATGTTAAACGAAAGTTTACCGCCCAGGACTGTATCTTTTTGCATGCAAAATTCAAGAAATTCTTGAAGCGTGTTTAACACTTGTTAAAAAAAAAAAAATTACATAACAAGTAACATCTCAGTAAAATTTAAGAAACATGCAAAGTAATTCAAAATAATCACTAAACTAACGCAAACACTTAAATTACATAATATCTATTAAAGTGCTGCTCATCAAACTTTAAAATTTATATATATGTAGCTTAACACAACACCCTAAGGGGGTATTCTAGTCTAGAAATGCTATTTAACGGCATTTTTTAAAGTCCAATAAAAAAAAACTAAGATCATTTTTACTATCCAATTTTTTATCAGATATTTATTGATATTTTAAGAATACAAAAAAAAAAATAAAAAAATGTTTGTGATAATTTGATTAATTGCGGCTTGGTGGCGTGGCGGCGTGGCGGGGGTTAAAAATAAGGGTGCGCCCTTCCTGACACGATTCCAACACTTTGGGTGATCTGAAAAAAAAAAATTTAATCAGTACAAATGCCGCTATCGTCTGAACTAGGATAAATAAAAAAAAATTTTTCAGTAAATGGCGACTGTTTGAATTTTTTGCCCGTTTTTAAGCAAAGATCAAAATTTTTTAAAAATAGTAAAAATAAAAATTTTTTTAATAATCCTAGTTTCAACCATAGAGAGATATATAAAGAAGGTCCACACCAAATTTCAAGTTAATCGGTTCATTAGAACTTGAGAAATCGAGAAATCATGTCAGAAGTGTTGAAAATAGTAGTTTCGAGAAAAACGCTATTAAAGTTTTACGTTATACGATATTCGCTAAACCGGTCTAGTTGCCACGTCACTAAAATGGCTATAACTTTGAAAATAATTTGAGTTTTGAAAAATCCTTTTAGGGAGATATTTTTAAATATCAAAGCTATGGAAATATGAAAAAATTTCAATTTTTTCAAATTTCTAGACTAGAATACCCCCTAATTACCATGAAAGTAGCAAAAAAAAGTGTTACACAACACCCTAAGATTTTCTAGAGTTGAGTATATGTATGTAAACAAAGCAAAGGTTTTTTACTGTATATACTGAGACACGACTATAACTAAACAGTCTTCAAATCAATTTCAGAAAAAATAATTCAATTCTTAGTGCCTACTACGTAGGTTGCCTTTTATATTTCGTGATTTGACAACCCATCAACAAGCATGACTGTAAAAACAAACGTTCGTGTTGAATGCCACACAATTTGTCCATTGGTGAAAAAAAGGAATCGTGAGAGCTGATAGGACGTGTATTTACGCGTTTGCAATGCAAACTTTCACACATCAACTGAAACAACTGCATTTTTCATACTCACAACATCAATTTGATAAGTCATCCACCGTATAGTCCAGACTTGGGACCGAATGACTTCTTTTTATCCGTAAGTAAATGATAAACCAATAGCTCAACGTTTGTCGATACCTGAAGAGGCAGTTGATGCGTTCAGAACGCATGTTTTGGAAATACCTCAACCAGAGTGTCAAAATTGAACAATGGTTCAAACGCATGTAAAAGTAAAAGTCCTAATGAAAAATATTTTGAAAAATAAAAATGTTATTTCCGATGACTAAAATTTGTTTTCCTTCTTTAATATCGAAATATAAAAGGCAACATACGAAGATCTAGTACTATTATTATTTTTTTTTTTAATTTACAGATACATACATATATAGCTGAAGATCTACCATCACTTTGTGCGTTTTTATTGATATATTTCACACACAAATTTTTTTGTGTAAACGTAGTTATTTAAAATTGAAAGTGTTGAGCTTTGTACAGCTAAGCGCAGGCATACCGTCATTACAAAATGTATGAAGATATCTTGTAACATATGGAATTTTCTCCTGCTGAATTGCAAAGGTGCGAGAGTGACCTAAGGCGAGTGTGTTAGGAAATTGTTGCTTAAGTGGTAGTCGTACGACGTACCGACCATTTTCTGATCTAGTAGTTGTGGCTTTGTAAAAGTCTTCACAATACTGCTCTTCTGGTGTTGTAATTGAAATGGGGGGGAGTTCTTCTAGCTCCCAAAATTTTCTCAATTGTGAATTGAGGTACTCGTTTGAGATTTCCTCAACTTGAGTTGTCATTGTTGTGACTGGTTCCGCAACTAGTCCACTTAGGACCCATCCGAAAATGGTATTTTGCGCCAGAAGTGTTTTGGTAATTTTCTCAATACCTTCGAGTATTATCTGTGGTATGAGATCGCTGCCTAATAGAAGATCTATTTGAGCGGGAGTGTTGCAGTTGGGGTCTGCTAACTTAAGGTGTGAAACCTTTTGCCAATGCTTGCTATTTATATGATAGCTTGGTAGTATGTTGGTTAATTGCGGAAGACAATTACTTCTGCTTGTATGCGCTTATCCGCTTTGGGGAAAAAAGGGTAATGCGGCAGATTTTATTTGAGTTTTGAACAACTCTTCCGCCCATTCCCGTGATTTCCAAGTTGGCCAGTTTTGTTGGTAACTGTAGCCTGTTTTGTGCCCTAGACGCTATAAATGATCGTTGTGATCCTTGGTCTATTAAGGCTCTGAGTTTAAACAGTTCTCCTCGGTGTTCGATGGAGACAACTGCTGTGGGTAATAGTATCCTACTGTGATTTTCGCTGTGTAGCGTTTGGGTTTTCAACGCCTTTGAGCAGCATGGTGCTTCTTGGCAGTTTTCAGAATTTGTTGTGGCAACTAATCCTGTTGCTCGTTTTACGTTTGCATTGCTTGGGGGTGAGCTGGAAAAATTTGTTATATGTAACATTGAATGATGTCTTTTATGACAGTAAACGCAATTAAATTTGCTTTCGCAATCTTTAAGCGTATGCGCATGTGACAGACAGTTGGTACATAATTTTTTCGTTCTTACGAAATTGTTTCGATCGCTAACATTCATTTTTTTGAATTTTTCGCATAATTTTAGTTTGTGACCTCCTCTACAAAGTTCGCATGACGTTTGCTTATATTGTTCGGATGTAAACGATTGATTTTTAAAAAAGCTTCTATTTAAATTATTGTTGCTACTTGCTTGGGGTTTATTGAAGCTTCTATTGAGGTCGTTTTGAACGTTTTTCGTTCTGACTAGTTTTTTATCTACCCTTTCTGCAATTTCATATTGGGTAGTAAGAAATTCTTTCATTTGCCGCCACGTTGGGCACTTTCTTCGCGATGAGAGCGATTGCTCCCACAAAAGTAACGATTTTTCTGGTAATGCAGCTGTGCATATATTTACCAGAATGGGGTCCCAATTATCTGTGGGAATATTCTGCGTCGATAAAACCGACAAACAATTTGAAACCGTGGATTGAAGCTTTATGAATTCTTCACTGGTTTTTTTCTGAATTTTTGGTAAATTCATTAGTATCGTCACTTGCTTGTCGACCAATATTCTCTCGTTTTCGTAACGTGTTTTAAGAGCTTCCCAAGCAAAATTGAAATTTTCGTCATTGAGAGCGAACTGTTTGACTATTACGCCTGCCTGACCTTTGGTTTTGTATCTGAGGTGATACAATTTCTGCGTTTGTGATAATTTAGGATGGTTTATGTACACAGCTGTAAACATGTCCCGGAAGGACGACCACTGTTCATAACCACCATGGAATATATCTGTGTCGCATACTGGCGCTTTAAGGTCTTGCCTCTTGGGCTTGGCTTTGTGGCAGCTCTACTCTCGGTTGTGGAGTAGGTGAAATAGCTCTTAATAGCTTTAGTTGATCAGAAATCATTGCCTTTGTGTCCTCGAACTGGTCTAGGCAGTGTTCATATTTGGTGTATGCCGAGGATATAAATTTTCTGGTAGATCTGAATCATCAGATTCTTCGATTGCGTCATATGCCGCTTGGAGACGTATCCAGAAGTTGTCTAAATTGTCTTTTTTGATTTCTAATACCGATTCAGAGTTGTCTTGAATCGGTGAAGATGAAAATCGAGTGCAGTATCGAATCAAACTGTCACTCTCAGCAATGAATTTTGTATATGAAATATCTTTACCCCTCTTTAGTTTTGTAGCACCTTGCTTTGAGCGTGTAGCTTCTGCCGGTGTACATGGACTTTTTTCTTCCGAAATCATCTTTGGAACTTTTAGCAACTGAGTTGTTTTAGTTTCCTTTGAGTCTGAGCTCATTTAAAGATATATAGAATGAATCAAAAGGTCTTAGTGACTTGTATATGTTTAGAAAAAGTATATGAAGTATAGTATATAGTATATAAAATGTTGAATAGAAGACTCTTTTGTATGTAAGAGTTTCAAAAAATCAATAAAACCAAGGGCTTTTTGATAAACCGAGATTTCAAAATATTTTCGTATATATAGTGTATGTATGTATTTATGTATATAATTAGACGAGAACTCTTTTAGGTAAATAAGAGTTTTGAACGAAATTGAAATAAAGATAACGCTTTACGTATTTAAATATATGCGCAATCGCGAACTCTTTTAAGTTAATAAGAGTTTTAAAATGAAGTAAATAATTATTAGCTTAAATTTGATTTAATTGTTTTTTTTAATGGCCGGAAATTATTTTAAGTATTTTATTTTTCGGTGTATATTTCTTTTATATATGCTTTATGTCCAAATGTCCTATAGGGTATACCTATAGGTGGATATTTTATTTTTTATGTGCTAATGAGCGCTCGTATTAGAGATCACTGCACTTTGTACATATGCATGTATGTACATATGTATTACGCTTTGGTTTTTTACACAACCCTGGTTGTTTTTGTTGCTCAAAAGTCAAATGGTATTGCGGGAATATGCCAATGTGGACTTTGAATATATTTTATACGCAATCCTGCTTGGTTTTGTTAGCCAAAATCCAAGGGGTATCGCGGAACATATGCCAATGTGGACTTTGAAGTTAGCGTATCTACATACGTGACAATACACTTTCGTACAAATTTTATATGTTACCAAAAAATCCTTTTTTTTTTTTGTTATATGTGTTTATTATTATATAATTTGTACCCAATGTCGATTGGGTATTTCTTCCAGTATATATTGAATATATTTATATGCGCCCATATGTATATATGTATATGCGTATATATGTATATATGTTCGCGGTACGAATAAGCCCCGAAAAGACAATTAAACGACCGTCAGTAATTTTCGCAAATTCACTTGTTAGTAAGTATGTATATAATTTGTGTAACTGCGCCGCATATACAAGTTAACACCAAACATATTTACATTTCTCAATAATTATTACGAAACGTATACTCATATTTTTGCTTTACTTTCGCTGAATATCATTTCCTGTTTGCGTTCCAAATTTTGTTTAGCCCGTTTCCGATCGGTGCACGCGCGACCCAAAAGTGCTGACGTAGCGTCTGCTTTGAATGCACGGTCATGTTGCACTGCATGTGATGATCGCTGCTCACACACTTTTAATTCCGATATAACTAATTGTTAACTGAAGTTTCAAAACAGTAGTTAAGTAGTAGTCGATAAGAATAGTTAAGAAAAAGAAGTTGGATTAAGAAGACATAGTCTTCCCAACAAATAATAATAAATAAAAGAAGTTGAATTAAGACATAGTCTTCCCAACAAATAATAATAAATAAACGAAAAAAAAATATATTATAAAAATAAAATCTTTTTTAAAATAAAAAATTAAAAAGTATTTTATTAACTTACATACGTATGTATATATGTACGCAGTGAGAAGAGGCCGCGAAAAGAAAATAGAATGATATTCTGACTTTAGATTATATGTATGTACCAAATGCAGATCTTTTGCAATATGTGCATATATATGCATATGATTTGAGTAGTAAAGGAGCCAGTGATGCTCTTTTTTTTATAAATATATGTGAAATATATGTACATATGTATGTATGGTATAAAATTTAATTCGCAAATACGTTTTTCTTGTTTTTTTTTCCTTTGATTGCCGTAGCTTATTTTAAGCAATGCTGCTTATACTTGGTGAAGTATAAGGGGTCTTGCTGGAAATTTCGCAAGTAAATACTTGAACTTTTATATGTATATATTTTTCCGAAGTAGTTTTTGTGTTATAACACAAAGGTGAGCATTTACCGGCAATCACTTATCTGTTACATACAGTACCAAACTGCTTTGTTAGCGGTTTTCGGTTTTTACCGGAAAATAAACTGAACACCGAAAACAGTTTGGTAACGGTTTTTACTTATTTTTACGACCGGAATTTTGGTCTGACCGTAAACTTTATATTTTAGATTTTAACCCATACATATGAATATAATGTATAAAAATTGAAAGGAGACGATACAACTCACTTTGATTTCCGCCAGGGGCTTTTGGGGATAATATAGGAAGTACGAGCAGTTCGTAGCTTAAGATTTTCTTCGTAGGAAATCGAATGCACCATTCTGATACCTGCAATATTCGGTATATCCTTCCATTTTCGATACAAAGTTGGAGATATTTCGGATATTGTATCAGCTCCAACATATAAAATTTGAATTCCAGTAATGTGCTCTTGAGCACAATTGTAAAAAGAGAATGCATCGTTTAAAACGATATTTTTTGTTTACGTAATTTGCCAGATTTTTCTTTTCACAACTGCTCCAACGCCATCGACTGCACCTTTACCATGTGACGTTGCAAAATAGTTCCACTCAAGTTTTTTACAACCAAATACTGCCAGTAAATCAGGTAAACTCCAAGCAATAAACTTATTTTTAAATTGACTGCTACTTCCGTCCGAGAAAATGAAAATACTTTCAAATTCGCCATGCTGTTTTTTTATCTCTTGAATAAGCTTCGTTATGAAAACGTAAACATCGATTTTGCTGTGATTTAAACTATCACTAATTACTGCAAACGACTTAGTTTCATTAAACATCCAAGCTACGCAACTAAAAATGGAAACTTGATTATAGTTGAAATGTGCGCTTTGAATTTCATTTTGGCACACCAGCCTATAATTTTCCGCAAAATCTATTTGTAGGACAAGTACCCCAGGCCTGATATTTTTCCTTACGTTTTCAAAATAATTTTGTTGTGCTCGCTTTACAAAGAAATGTTGCTTGAAAATTGGCAGTTGAACTTGTAGTTCATGGAGCAAGTCCGATAACGCAGCAACAGTGCAAGTCAAAATTACACGATCGCCCACTTTTCTCCAGTACTGCCATTTAACATTTGCGTCCATTTTTGACAAGTATTTTAGCGGCACAATATCTTTTACATCTTTTGTACACTTTGCAACAAACTAATTTTAAAAAACTTTCGAAGCCTTCGGAAAAACATTCAATAACTGTCGCACAGCCAATTAACAAAAAACTGAAATTGGCGTGACGCATGCATACACACATGTTGTGTGGCATTTTGCTCGAAAGTTGAACATTTTTTGGGCGACATTCGAAAAATCGTGATTTACTTACGCTTTTCCCAATTGCTTCTTTTTTATAAACCTCGTAAGCTTCCGATATCGTTAGGAGCATAAAACGCTTAGCAACAATTTTCCCATCAACAATGAGTGTATCCCTTTTTCCTGCAGCCTGAACGCTGATATCTTCACGCAAAAAAATTTCTTTCGCCAATTTTAATTTTGTCTCCGCTTCTAAATCACTTGCAAATGTACGAGTATTTTTTTCTTTATAATTTGTTGGTTCGATATACTTTTTATGCAGTGCAGCAATGACTTCCACTTTCTTTGCCAAATTTCTTGGCAATGTATTTTCAGCTTTCTTTAGGGCTTTCCCTAATGTTTGTTCGCAAGTATAAGTAATATGTATGTTCTTCTCCTTGGCTACCGTATTTTTTTTTTTTTTTGGCGGTATATTTTCAACCTCTCACGTTCTTTTTCCCGCATCTCTTTTAACAGCTTGTTGTTTTTTGGCAATTTCGATATCTCTGGGCGGCGTTTTCTCATTCCTTCAACTGCTTTTTCACGATATTTTTTTATCTTTTCGGGATCGCTTTTGATTTTGTCTAAGTACACCTGATGTTTGACCTTTTGGGATTTAGCACTTGTTTTACTCATCTTTATTAATAAATATAAATATGTGGTTGTTTAGAAAAAAATTAATACTTATGGTCGCGAACGTACGATTAGATCGTAGATAATAAGCTAAATAAAAATTTACAGTTATTCGACTTTTGTTTGGCCTCTTTACATTTTTCTCTTCCTTATTTGATATTAACAAAGAGATTTTGTGGAAAAGAACAACCATAACATAAGTTATTCATATAAAATAACTCAAGAGAAAAAATACCTCTAGAATAGCTCAAAGTAAAAACAAATAAGTTTTCAGGTTTCCGGTCAAATTTTTCATGAAAATACCAAAGAGAGGTTATGAAAACATTATATTCAAAAAATTTAAACATCTTTGTAAAATCTTATTAAAAAAAATTGTATCTTTATTAACATTTTAATTTTTGGTCGTGGTTGACGATTCTGTGGAAATGCTCATATATACATATATTGTATGAGAATATATAAACCACCTTATTTCTTTTTTTTTTTTGTTTTTTGTCACTGCACGTTTTCACTTTTTATGTGTTATGCATTCATCCATACGTATATATTTTTTTTCCTTTCCAAATTTTTTTTTTTTTACTTTAACTTTTTATATTGCATGTATATATGTACAGTAAGCCGCAAAACTGAGGACACATCAATATATTTTTAAGTTTTTTTTTAAGAAAATTTTATTTGCCACAAAAAACTAACAAAAAACCTTTCGAGATCGTAAACATAAAATGTAGTAATTCAGTCTAACTAAAAACTAAGGAACTTTGTTTCATTATTTGGGAAATATATAAAAAATATTAGTGTAACTCCATATATTTGCACCGCAAAAGTAAGGGCACACCTATAAAAATAATAGACATTTATTAAAAAAAAAATCAAAATTATTTAAAAATTTAACAACCTTAATATTTGGTAGGGTATCCTTTATTGTTTAAGACAGCTTTTAACCGATTAGCCATTGAATCTACCAATGTTTTTGTGGTTTCGGCGCTTATTTTTCTCCACTCTTCCATAAGAACCTGCTTCAGTTGTGGCTTGCTTTGAATTTCGTGTTTTCGCACATTTCTTTCTAAAATTTCCCATATGTGCTCTATGGGATTGAGGTCTGGGCTTTGTGGAGGGGTTTTCAGCATATGTGGGGTGTTATAGAGAAGCCACATTTTCACATTGTGGGCTGTGTGCTTCGGATCATTATCTTGTTGGAAGTAGTAGTCGTCAGCTAAACCCAATTTTAAAGCACTTTCCTGTAGATTGTGTTTTGATATATCCAAATAAACGTACTGGTTCATTGTTTTTTCAATAAATACGAGATCACCCACTCCAGACGACGACATACATCCCCACACCATGACACTCCCACCTCCATGTTTAACGGTCTTCACTGTATTTTTTGGATTCAAAGCTTCTCCTTCTCTACGCCACACTTTTAAACGACCATCGGATCCAAATATGTTATATTTGGATTCGTCAGTGAATATAACCTTGTTCCAGAACTCTTGTGGCTTATTTATATAGGTTTTTGCAAACTCTATGCGCTTTGCTCTGTTTACCTTGTTTATAAGCGGTTTCTTTCTTGGAGCACAAGACTTCAGTCCCTGTTCAGCTAAGCATCTTCTAACAGTATCGGGCGAAACTTTAACGTTTTGATATTTCTCTAGCTCTGCTGCAATTTTTGGGACGCTGGTAAATGGATATTTTTCAATGGTACGCTTTATAAGTCGCTTATCTTTCTCGCTTAATTTGGGTGGCCGGCCACTTACAGGTATATTTTCGATCCGATTCTCCTTTATTTTGCGCTGGATGACTTTTCTAACCGTGAAGCGACTACGTGACACTATTTAACCTATTTCACCATAGGATTTATTTTCATTCTCGTACAAATTTGTTATAATTTGCCTCTCCTCGAGAGTGAGCTGCTTACGCGGCATACTTTCAGTTTTTTTCGAAAATATTTAGGTTAAAACACAAAAACTTCAATACACGTGTTAACTGCGATGCTCCTTTCACACTCCTACTAAGCTTTGTTTCTTTGGTGTGTTCGTTGAACCGCTATTCAAAGAAAACAACAAGTGTGCCCTTAGTTTTGCGTTGTCATATAATTGATTATTTTGAGTACACATACATAGATATTTTTAGAAATTTATTTAAAATCCCACATTTTTTTTACATAGGTATTAAGAACAACATTGAAATGAATAGTAAACATTAATCTTGTGATTACATTTTTGAGAAAACTACTATAAAATTAGTAAAATATAAAAATACCCCTAGTGTGTCCTTAGTTTTGCGGCTTACTGTATATATATTTGGTTGCCAAATTTTGTCACCAACTCTTTTTCCCACTTTTTATATACACATTTATGTATGTATGTCGTATGTGTATGACACTGCACTTTTGACACTTTGATTATTTTTTTTTTTCCAACGGGCTTTTCACTTTTTGTTTAACTGTATTAGATTGATGTTTTTCACACCGCCAACACAATTTTTTTTTTCCTTTCCAACGGGTTGTTCACTTTTTTCTCTTTTTTTTTTTGTTTTAACTGTTTTAAGCTCCGCTTTTTTTCACTATTTTTTTCAACTATTTTGAGCCCCGGATTTTTCACCAGCACTGTTTTTTGTTTAAGTTAACGCGTTACCGCGACACCGTGACCGATTTTTATTATTCTTGCTACTTTATTTTATTAATTAAATTTTTTTTTTTATTACCACTACTGCCGTTCGGTACGGCTTCGAAGGACCATAAATACACTCGTTGTAAACTTTGAAACGAAAGACTCACCCGTTGGTTTAATAACGACGGCGATTACAAAACCGAGCTACTGATGATGCGTATGTGCACACGGATTGATCGAGAAAGAGCCTGGGCGCCGTCCGCCAGTCCCTTTTGTTAGTTGTGTGCTGGTGTCCTCGTGTGTGGTGTGTATGTTGATGATGAGGTGGGCATCATGCCGAGGTGTTGAGAATGCGGTGTGTAATGTGGGATGAAAAAATGATGCGCATGATGCCAATGTGTTGAGTATGGAATGTGTAGTGTGGGGTGAAGATGTGTTGAGTATGGTGTGTATGTGTGGGGTGTAGTAAGATTATATTAAGAGGGGGGCGCAGAGGCTCATTTAACCACCCGAGATGCCCAAAAACTTAAGATGCGTAAACCTGCAGCACTCGAAGATTGCTACAGCAAACCTGACAACCCTCATGAACGAGGGGGTATCGACATCAGCCTAATACAGGAGCCCTGGGTCAATGAAGACACTATTAAAGGGCTAAATAGCAGCAACTATAACCTTTTTCACACTGAACAAAGGTAAACCTAGGGCATGCATTCTTATCAATATAAGTATAAATGCATTTCTTTGTCCTACTTACAGCACAGCAGATATCACAGTGGTAAAGGTGGAACAGAAGGAAAAGCCCTTATTCTTGGTCTCGGCTTACTTGGCCCATGACGAAGACATACCAAAATGTCTTGAAAAGGGAGGCAATAAGAGTATTAGAAATCCTCAGGAACTAGATTCAGAAGTAGAGAAGTTGGAAAAAATCTTAACCACAACTTTCAATAAATCCACTCCGCTAATAGTTCTGAAAAAGAGAAAGTGTCTGCCTTGGTGGAACAGTGAATTCAAGAATTTGAGAACTCAACTATGGAAAGCTTTCAATGAGAGTTTTAGAACCAAAATCTGGAAGTCATATAAGATTTCTGCACATCGATAGAAAGTTTCAGAGAAACTGCTAGGCTGAGTAAAATGTTATCCAAAGATCATATTAATACTGCCTATATTAGGGCGGAGGGAAGTGATTGGACCTCCTCGGCGAAAGAGTCTCTGGAGGTACTAATTAAATCGCACTTCCCCGGGAGTCAGCAAACACCTTCAACGAGGGTTCAACCAGAACCACCGTTAAACGCAGCTGATTACTAAAACCAAATAGTAGACAAAAGCAAAACCAAATATGCCATAAATAGTTTTGCACCATTTAAAGCGGCAGGTCCTGACGGGATTATGCACATAATGCTGCAAAAACTGATAGACCCAATGGTTCAAAGGCTTGAAAATATATACAAAGCTAGCATTCAACTATCTTACATACCAAGAAGTTGGAAAAGAAGTAAAGTTGTGTTCCTTCCAAAACCAGGCAAAAGAACACACGAGAATGCCAAGGATTTTAGACCTATAAGGCTTACCTCCTTTATGCTGGAGGTACTAGAAAGGCTAATAGATTTACATGTAAGAACAATAATGGCGGAGAAGTTATCGAAGACCCAACATGCGTACATAAAGGGCCGATCTACCGAAACTGCCCTTCACGAGGTGATAAGTGTAATTGAAAAATCACTACACCACAAACAATACACCATGGTTGCTTTTCTAGACATAGAGGGCTCCTTCAAGAACATAGAAGTAAATGCGATAATTAATTCTCTAGCATATGGTGGCATAGATGACACTGTGTGCAGACGGATACTATCGATGCTTGAGAATAGGAAGATTATAGCTTCAAACGGCGCTGAAACACAAACAAGTTATGGTGGTAGAGGGATGCCTCAAGGGCAAGAGGAGCCCCTCTCCGCTTCTATGGGTTGTAGCGCTGAACGAAATACTACTCCAACTAAACGGTGTAGGAGTGAAAGCAGTAGCATATGCAGACGATATAGTGTTGTTGGTATCAGGCATGTTTCCTTCAACAGTCAGCGAGATTATGGAAAGAGCACTTCGTAGGTTAAACTTATGGGCTAAAAACAATGGACTAGGAGTTGACCCGAACAAAACAGAACTGATGCTATTCACAAGCAGAATCAAAATACCTCAGTTTCAACTTCCGGTACTAAACGGTACAAACGGTATTGACACCAAACTGTCCTGGAAAATAAATAAAGAAAAAAGAATAAGCAAAGCATTCATGGTCTACTATACTTGTAAGAGAATCGTCAGCAAGAATTGAGGCCTCAAACCAAGTATAATCATGTGAATGTATACGGCTGTCATAAGACCTATACTTACATATGGAGCTATGATATGGTGGCCAGCGCTAAACAAACAATACAACATTAAAAATTAAATGGAATACAAAGAGCAGCATGTGCGGTTGTACTGGTGCAATCAGGTCATGTCCGACTGATGCGCTCAATGTAGTCCCGCAGCAGCTACCTATGGACATTTTTATTCACAAACAGCGGCTATTGCGGCGATAAGAATAAAAGAGTTGAGAGGTGGGAATCAGCAGAACTACGGACATAGTGTAATCTTAAGCAAGCTCACCACTAATCATCATAAATTAGACTACATTCTCCCAAAGCTGGATTTCAATGGACACTTCCAGGTCAGGATACCATCTAGACGAGAATGGATAAGAGGTTCAATAGGAGAGGAGGATAACATCTCAGTATATACCGATGGATTCAAAATGGATTGCGAAATAGGCACAGGGGTATTCTCCGCTGATCTAGGCATAAGTCTCTCTATACGTCTACCGAACTCGGCTAGCATCTAACAAAGAGAAGTACTAGGCATAGAAAAAGCCTGCGAAGTTCTACTAGAAAACCACGAGAATATACATAAAGCAACTATATTTACGGATAGCTAGGCGGCGCTCCTGGCCTTGTCTTCACCCATGACAAATTCCAGCATAGTTCAGAACTACAAGAGAGCACTAAGCTCAATAAAAGACAAGCTCCAACTAGACTTGATCTGGGTTACCGGCCACAGGAACATTTTCGGTAACGAAAAAGCAGACGAGTTGGCACGGGCAGGAGCTTTCCTCAACGAATCCGAGATGGAGCTAATAGCCCGCTAGGGTCGATCAAAGGAGAGATCAATAGGCAATTTCAACAAGTTGCAAATAACAGGTGGAAAACATTACAAAATGCGTCATAACTAAACAATTATGGCCAACATATGACAGGAAAAGAACCAACGACTTATTAAATAGGTCAAGAAAAAGTATCTACAGAGTAACAGCTACTACAACTGGACGCTGGCCATTTAGGGAACATGCGTCCAAAATAGGTATACCCTACAAGGACATCTGCCAAGGCTACGGATTAGCAGGGAACAAGGAAACAATTTTCCACTTTCTCTGCGAATGCTCAGCTCTAGCACAGATCCGACACAAAAAATTTGGAATCCATCAATCACCAAACCTTGAATGGATTTCCACTATAAGCATATCAGACATAAGTAGTTTATTTGAAATCAAAATGGTTTGAGAGAGAAGGTGAAACGTAATAGCAGATACAGGAGGTTCTACGAATAGTGTATCAAAATGGCACATTAAATGCTAATTGAGCTATAACAGGGCTTCACTCCTATCTACCTACCTACAATAGAAACCATTGGAAGGATGGGTACTGCACAGTTAACAAAATTACATATAACCGAATTTATTGAGCATGGCATGGTGAAGGATATACATATATATTTTTTTATTTAGTTGTAATTCTAATTGGTCCGCTAGTGTGCACATATTTGTTTTTTTGATTTGTAAGCGTGCTTTCTTTCTTAGTTTTGCCCTTATATTTGGCCCATGGCATAGGCTGAATTCCTCGGGCTAGACAACAGGCAAAGTTAGCGCGGTGGTCAACTAGAAGAATTCTGCAGGATATTTCATTTTTAATATTTCAGTTTTTATTACATTTTCCTTCACATCGCTGGAACAACCAGCACAAGTATAATATAACAATATGAAGAAGTATCAAGTAACGTACGAAACTTAAATGAGAACAAATTAAAAAGATTTAATTGCTAATTTATTATATTTTATCCTAACTTAGAAATGGTGAGACAAGAGTTTTTTATGTACAGTTTTTGCCCAATTTGATTTTTGTAATGACGATTTAACGAAAGTTTAAAATTTTTGACGTGTGACTGTTGATAAATTGACAAATTTAAGTTTTAACTTCAAAAAGGTTTACCACTTTTTCTCTCAAAATGTGCTAAGTTTTCAGCTATAATGATATCGTTTTGGTTGGAAGTTTTTATTTAATTCTAATATTTTGTCAAATGAAAAACTTTTCATTACTTTATTTCAATCGTTCAGTATAGTGGTCCGATATTAGCCGTTTCGACAAATAAGCAGCTCTTTGAAAGGGGAAAGGTGCAAAATTTTAAATCAATATCTCAAAAACAGAGGAGTTTCGCATAAATATAAACAAGCGGACTGACGGGCATGGTTAAATCGATTCAGATCGTCATGCTGTTCATTTGTATATAGTTTTGGTGTCATAAAGAGCTCAACTTCTTCTTGGCTCTTTATGTCAACTCTACAGTTAAGACTAAAAACACTGAGCTTCTTTGCTTAGGTCTAATCTTCGACTGAAATTTTTCTTTATTTCAATTTGTTGCTTATATTCTAATTTGAAGCGCGCGCAGGCACTTATACATGTCTTTATATTTACTTACATATGTACATACACACATCTGCATGCATGCCAGAAGAATTTGTTTTATCAGCAGAAAATGTGTAGGCAAGCTTCTCTTATTTCAAGAAAGAGTTCAGTGGATAATGTTTGATTATTTATTGGGTGAAAGTAAGTCAATATGTGACTATATATGTATATGCTTTGTAGGGTCTCTGACAAACATCGTGGCAAACTTAATATACCTTGCTCAGGGTATAAAATTCCCGATTTTGATCGGTCAGTTTGTATGGCAGCTATATGCTTTGGTGGTCCGATATCAGCGATTCTGACGAATGAGCAGCTTATTGAAGAAAATTAAAATCCCCCGCTGAACCCTCCACAAGGGTGTCGACTAATGACAGATACCATAGTATTCCGACTAAGTCAGTTCGTTGCTTCCCATTATCACTGTATTCAGATGGGGAGTCTTATCATGATTGCGGACATACATTCCCCTATACTCGAACTAAATTAGCAAAAACAAATCCGAATCTACCATAAAAAGGCCAGAGGAAACTATTTAATAAAAGAGGATAGCATTTGAAAAGCTTGGTCTTGGAAGGCAACAACACTACCAGCCGGAACCAAACACGTTGGACAAAGTATGGCTGCTATGCATAGAGGGGATGGAAAAGGTGTCACATTTTTTACGGCGGATGGCCCGAAGAAGGCAAGGTTTGCGGCGAAGCGACGTGCTGCTGCAGAGTACAGCTGCATCCGTCAATTAACGATTACGCGATAGTAATTCTACCTAATTTTAAGCTGGAGCCGCCGGCAGTGGCACCCAAGCGACAGAGGTCAGTTGAAGAGGCTAACCCGTCAGCCAAGAGAACCAAGAAGAAAGGAGTAACCATGTGTTCAAATATCATTGAACATGCTTACTTGTTTAGTATCAGCAAAGCTCAAATACATACATATGTTCATAAACAGCCACAAGTATTTACATGCAATGTACATCCAGTAATAATAAAAATGCATGGGCACACAAGTCATAAATTTACAGATGAAATAACATTAAACACATACACACACACAAGTATTAAATCGTACACTTGAAAACAACCCCATGTCAAAGCCGCATAAATAAAGAACCCTGCCAGCCACGGCTACCCACTTTTCTCAAATATTTCAATACAACTATACCTTTTTTCTCTATGCACTAACACCAACGCACATGTTCGGGTTATTTTTTTGTTTACCTAGATGCGATTAATAAAGTTTCTTTCATTTCTTGATTTATTTGAATGAGTGCGAGTGAGAAAACATAATTGTCAATAGTGCCACAAGGAAATCCCAAAAAGGGTAATAAAAAGGATTGAAAGTCATATGTCATTCGTGCTCGTACAATAAGAAGTAAGTGAATTTATGTGATTTTTTTTTTAAGTAATTTGTAAATAATTACTTCATTTGTTTTTATAGCATTGGAAATCAGAATGAATTGGAAATAGCAGCAGCAGCAATATCATCAGAAGCAGCAAATATAAATTTTAAGTAAGTATGTGAAAATAAGTGTGTGTTGCTTGAAATTTGACTGCGCAGTCCAATATAATATGCAAATTTTGGCCTGCACAATCCAATATAAAATGCGAAAAAAATGTTTTTTTTTTTTTATATTTTAAATTATCAGATAATATTAATATTTCTTTCAGATATTATTATCATTTTTATATAAATAATCTTTTTTTCAGAGTCAATTTTATTTGTATTTAATATATATGGTTTTTTTTTTTAAATAATATTAATCTTTTCTTTCAGATGCTATCATTATTTTTATTTAATTACACTAGTTGTAAAAATTGTTCATTAATAAAGAAAAATAAAAAAATTAAATTTAAAATATTTGTTTAGAATTCGACAAAAAATTTGAAATTAGGAATCAAAAAATTAAACCCTGCAGAAGCTGACGATTAGGGTAATTAGAGCAGTTCAGCTATATTCTTACATAAATAATTTATATGAATGAGCGCAACAGAGATGTGTGATCACATTAACACGTACGTGTCAGGGGAAAAGTGGTTAGAATCTTCACGCAGCCTATGGCGAGCTTTTTTCACTACTTTTGAGGGTTTCAAAACCTACTGTTTCACTAATTTTTTCACCACCTTTGGCTGGCAGGGAATATGCTGCAATACATACAACATATACATGTACATGTGTATTTAGTTATTTAAGATAGTTTCCTAAAAAAAGTATATAAGCAATGAAAATACCAAATAAAAATCGGAATGAATAAATTCTCACTCAAGAAAGGTCTTTATTTTTCGCCCACCAGCGATAAGAACTTCAAGATTCTTTCTTGAGTTCAATGTTTGATCATACAAATTAAACATCCTGCGAAACCGTTTTTTGAGATCATCATCCCTGTATTATACAAAATCTTTTGTATCCAAGGTAGGGAAGGATCATCCCGGAGCCATAGGTCCATAGAGCCTGCAATCCGAATCTGCCTACAAAGGGGTAGAAATTCTGCACATCATTGAAGCTCTTTTAGCACGTCTATGATGTTATTGAAAATGCGTTCTATGCCTAAGAAGGCATTTAGTACACTCTGAGCGTCAGGCACTACATCACCTCTGGGGGTTCTACAAAAGTATGCAACGGTCTTCAAACCATCTGTTAGTTCCCCTATCGGCCAGCTTGTCAAGCTCTTCATGCTCACGAATTTCAGCCTCTTTTTCTGTCAGCAAATTCGTCTCGCTTCCCTCTTCAACTCTTGGTATCTATTGTGGTCGATTGTAACATTGCGATGTAGGCAGTATGTTTCTCTCCCTCATTAACCGAAAACCTATAAAGTGCCATAACTAAGCACTAAATCCCTACTAAAATTATAAATGCGGATGTAAGTTTGTTTGTTACGCTTTCACGCAAAAACTACTTAACCGATCATCATGAAACTTTGTACATATACTCTTGAAGGTATTAGAAATAACATATGGTACTTTATATATATAAAACAAAAATAATAATAAATTTAGCTACTTCAACGCCATCTAGCATTACAGTAATGAAGTTTCAACCCTGAATACTGTAATACCGTCCCACTGTATTACCGGCGGTGACGACAATATCTAGTTCAATTGAATATATTTTCAACTGTTTCCAATTTTTCTATATTTATTGTTATTTTCTTCTGTCGTTACATGCAGTATAAAACCATTCAAATTTTTGAGGTAATCCGTAATTTTTGTGGTCACTTTATTATTTTACATCTTACTCGTTGATGTTAATTCTTACTCTGCTTTTCTTTGAAAATGCCTCGGAAGCGGAAATCTGGTCTATCCAAAAATTCATCGCGGGCCGAAAAAGTTGCACGAAATCAAGAAACTTCGGCTCACGCAGAACTGACAAGACAACAACAAGCAGAGCGACAAAGAGTTTCGAGAGCAGCTGAAACGCCTCTTAGACACGAGTTCATTTGGAAAGACAATGTACCAGTAATGCTTATGCGAAATCTAGATGCTCCTCGGCCATGTAATGGAAAAAAACTTCGGATAACAAAATTGGGACAGAACATACTTGGTGCTACTATTTTAACAGGTGTCGGTTAGGGAAATAGTGATGTAATACCTCGGATACCAAGGCACACGTGTATCTAATTCCCGGAATTTACACATATTTGCACCCGACGGGAAAACTTATAACATTGTCTACAAAAATATCCTAGATTAATACTTTGTATTTCATTTTTTTAAATTGTTAGAATTCAGAATTATTTTTGTTACGGTGAAATATATTTTAACATTTGTTGTTGTGTTGAAAATTCATTGTCTGTAGTAATTTTTAAAAATTGTTGATCTCAGCCAAGCAATAAAATTTAGTTATCATATTGACTTATTTCAATTATTATACCTTCACCCTTTATCTCTCATACTTATTTAATAGCTCCACCGCGGGCGAAGCCGCGGGTAAAAAGCAAGTTAAGATATAAAACTATAATTTGGCACAACGGATCGCAGTAGCAAGTGGAATCTATGGATATGAAGATAATCGAAAAATTTAATATAATTAAGAGATAAATTAAATATTTAATGTTGTAATTTTATTGTAAAATAAACCAAAATCTAGCCCGGCGAAGCGGGCTAGGTACGCTAGTACTTAATATAATGATTTTCCAACTTCCTGGTGACTTTGTACCGCATATATCAGCCTACATATATGTGAGTTAGCTCATTGAAAATTTTAGAACGTATTTGAGTCATAATAAATTACACTGGGGAACAATGTGAAACAAAATTTTGGTTGCTTTCGATTTTACAGCTGTTTTAGAGTTATTCAGGCATGTTAAATTCAAATCCGAAGTCAGTTTTCTTCTACAGCTTATAGTAATGAGACCACTCCCTGCAGTGTGCTACTTAGATCATAAAACGGGGTACGCTCTTCTATAGACGGAAGTTTAATTTTAATTTTATTTGGAAGAAGTGAATATCGCAGTAGGAGAATAGCAGCAGGTTCATGCTTGTGACAACAATCGTCTAGACGGTAGTTGGGACATGTATGAACCTGTCGTTGGTGACCTACGGCGTCATTCTCTTCTTCCCATACGAGCAAGTTCAGTTTCGCGCGAGATTGTGTGATGAGACGTTGCTCATACGTTACGTCCGGCTTTTTAAAAAAGGATTTTCTTTTACATTTATTTCTCAGAACAACTTCTCTTTCCTTTAGATCATGTCTGTCTCTGGCATTTTACGTCGAAGGTGTATAAACAGTGCTGATTCGTTTTGCTATATCTGTGGCAGTTTTATTATTCGTTTATTCAAAGGAGAAGCATTAGTCCATTTGTCAGGCAAGCCTATTTAGCGTATTTTAAAATGAAAATCGGTGATCAGGATAAAGCTTAGGCCCCTCATAAGGTGTGCAAGCAGTGTGTCGAGAGTTTACGAATGTGGACTAAGGGAACACGTGATAAAATGCCATTTGGTATACCAATGAGTTGGCGAGAGCCCAGAGATCATTCAAGTGACTGTTATTTCTGTATGGTGAAAACGTCAGGTTATAACAAAAAAATAAATGTAAGATAGAGTTTCCTAGTTTACTATCGGCTGTACGCCCAGTGCCTAATTCAGCTGAAATCCCAGTGCCAGTTTTCGAATAACTACCCCTATCAGAAATACAAGAAAGCGTGTGTGATGATGATTCAAATGACTCCAACGATGAAGAATTTGAAATTGAAGACGACTCTGCTCGAAAGAGATTTGATCAGAATGAGTTGAATGATTTGGAACGAGATTTGGGACTATCCAAAAAAGCTTCAGAGCTGATGGCATCCAGACTGTATGAGAAGAACTTGCTTGAAAAAGGAGCTACGGTATCCTACTTTCGATCCAGAAAAAGTGAATTTCTGCCATACTTTCGAAATGACTCAGGATTTGTGTATTGCTGTAACGTACAAGGTTTGATGAATGTGTTGGGAATTCCAACATATAACGCAACTGAATGGAGCTTTTTCATAGACAGCTCAAAGAGGAGCTTGAAGTGTGTACTATTGCACAATGGAAATGTCTTTGGTGCAGTTCCAATCGGCCATTCTGTTCGTTTACAAGATGCATATGAAGACATAAAGAGAGTAATTGATTTGCTGCAATATGACATGCATAAGTGGATCATCTGTGTTGACCTTAAAATGGTCTGCTTCCTTCTTGGTCAGCAACGAGGATACACAAAGTATCCCTGTTTTTTGTGTATGTGGGACAGCAGAGCTCGTGAGAAGCATTGGGTGCAGTCGAATTGGCCGCCAAGATCTGAGCTAAAACCTGGTGATCCGAACATTCTACATCAACCACTTGTCGACAGGAAGAACATTGTATTCCCACCACTACATATAAAGTTTGGGCTCATGAAACAGTTTGTTAAAACTTTGTCCTCTGAAGGAGACTGTTTCAAGTAATTAATTTTGGCATTTCCTGGACTGTCTTCTGAAAAGATAAAGGCTGGTGTATTTAATGGTCCACAGATTCGGCAACTCGTTAAAGATGAACATTTCATCGAAACAATGACAGAACTCCAAAAGAACGCTTGGTTGGCATTTAAAACCATTATCAAAAATTTTCTTGGAAATACTAGAGCAGAGAACTACATTGACATTGTCAACCAACTCTTGGAGAGTTTCAAAAAGCTAGGTTGCAATATGAGCATCAAATTGCATTTTCTACATAGTCATAACGCCAATTTCCCCATGGTGCAGTCATTGATGAGCAGGGAGAGCGTTCCCACCAAGACCTGCAAACCATGGAGGCTCGGTATCAGGGAAGATGGGATGAGCACATGATGGCTGACTATTGTTGGAGCATTAAGCGAGATTGTCCACAAACTGAACACTCCAGAAAGAGTTATAAGAGAAAATGTTTACTGTAATATTGATGTCCGGGTTTGAGAAAACCATGTTATCCCTTCTACAATGACAATTTCACTTTACAAAAAATGTGATTTAATAGCATTTGTTCCAAGTAAATTACAATTTGTGAACAGTATATTCGGTATAATTTTTCATCTCTACTTTGTTTCGTAAGGATATTTTATATGACTATTGGGAGAAAGAGGGTATTCTGTAGCTTAAAAAGTTGATGTGCTAGACAAAAAATGAGGTTATTTTTGGATTCAGAGGCCAAAAGTGACTCAAAAACAAGTATTAAATCGAAGTCAACAAAAATTGTGTTCCCCAGTGTTATTATTGTGCCCAAAATGAATACAATTGGGCAAAAACTTCACCTAGCCCCATATGACGATTATCAAGGTTTTTGAACATCCGGCTGAATTTGTATAATGACTACGTATAGTTTTCGTTTTTCCAACAAATCTTATGCCGAATATAGGTGTAGGTCCGTTTATAAGTTATATATGGCGTATGTACATATATACTATACATACAATATATCGTAAGGCCTTGTTGCAAGAGAATAAAATGCTCGGCTGCACCCGAACTTAGCCTTTCCTTACGTGTTTTTTTTTCAATTAAAATTAAATTCAATACAATCACTTAACTTCCGAAATCAATAATATTTGATATTCAATTATAAAACTAACAATTATCTTGATGTAAGCTATTCGCCAAACCAATCAAGCTTTAATCAGCAATAATTACAGATATAATTTACAGTCGAGCCGCGATTATTCGTACCCCGCTAATTCAAAATTCGCAACGCAAAGAATATTAAACCTCTTATAAATCGTAATTTGGTTTCGTAACCTCTTATAATTCGTAATGCAATGTGAAATTTAAGTCACCGTTAGGTTTTGTAGACAGTTATGCCCCCTTTATGTCGGTATACATGCTGAATTTTGCGCTGTCTCTTATTATTATTGTTCAGTTTGCTGATTTTTTCTCAAGCGTAACATCGATGCGTAAAAATGTCGAAAAAACGTACGAATAACACATTATCAATCGCCAAAAAAATAAGAGATTATTTCAGCCGTTGATAAATGAAAAAAAGAGTTGAAGTGGCAAAACAATTTAATACCTCTCCATCAACATTAACATCAATTCTACATAAAAAAGAATTTATTATGCAAGCTTCATCTCATAATAAACAGAAACGTCAGAAGCAAGCTGAATACCCGAATAAGTAATAATCATTGGAGAAGTCTCCACTCATGGGGCTGACACAATGCCGTCAAAATTATGTTTCCATTGGAGGCGAGTTATTAAAAGAAAAGGCTTTGTTTTTTGACAAAGATATGAACATAATGGATTTAAGGCAAGCAGTGGCTGTCTATATCGATTTAAAAAGCGGCACAAGATCTCATTTAAAAAAATGTGCGGCGAAAGTTCTTCTGTCAGTGAAAGCGTATGCTGTGAAGGAAAATTTGAGTGATCTGTTAAAAGATTACGAATCTAAGAATATATTTAATGCTGATGAAAATGCGTTGCTTTGTAAATGTTTGCCAGACCGAACCTATTGCTTTAAAAATTAAACATTTTGATTTTTTGCCGTCTAGGCTGAAACCCCTTGACAATACCCATGTTAAAAAATAAAAGGTTTTAAGGGGTTAGGGGTAGTTAGAATTTTCAAAAAATATTTTTTGTTTGCATCTTTGTTAAGTGTAATATCTTAAAAATATTCTCTGAAAATTTCACGTTGATCCGATAATTAGTTTTTGAGTTATTCGACAAAAACCAAAGAGAGCTCGGACACTTCAAAGCAAAAAGGCAAACTTTAAACGCGTTTTTCTCAAAACTGTTTTTTGAACTGGTGACAACTGTAACTCAAAAACCGCTCAGTAGATTTTAATGAAATTTATACAGCTTTTAGAATACATAATAAACTCGGGCCTGATCGAAGGGTTTTTTTTTCAAAAATTTCGATTTTTTAAGACCAATTAACTGTTGATTTTCTTCCAAAAATTTAGAAAAAAAAATTTCCTGATTTTTGGAACAGGGCCAACACAAACAACTATAACTTTAAAAATTAATTTTTTTTTTTTTGGAAATTTTCGTAACTTCAAGTTAACACATTCTATTATAATGCCATATTACTACCTTTGTAAAATAACATGATTTAATAGCAAAAAAATAATTATTCTCTGACTACCTCTAACCCCTTAAGTCATTATACCATAAGAAAATGGATAGTAAACGGGTTAATAGCATTGATGAAATGAAAAAGTTTAATTCACAATGTTAACATTTATGGAAATTTCATATAAATCTTGGAAATATATTAGCACATTGTGCATAAAAAACTGCTTCCGTGCTTGCGGTTTCATTAAAACATTAAATAATAATTTATTGGAATATAGTCAATTGAACATTGCCTATCTTTGGGAAACTATTTCTTTTGCGCTCTGAAAATGCTATCACTTTCGATGAATACGTAAATGTTGATATTTACGTTGCTGTAGCCGGTATTTTCACAGATAACGATATTTTGAAAGAAGTTTCGAATAACAATAATGAAAGTGACGAAGATGATAGCGCCAAGGAAGAAGAAATTTTATAATTTTATGCTACTGTTTAATTTGTATTCAAAAAATAAAATGTACGAATGAATGTACATATGTACTTATGTTGATGTGTTGAGTCCAACAATAAAGAAATATGTAAACATTATCTATATAAATGCCCCGTTTATTAGAATGTTTCTTTGTTGAGCCTCGTTAAATGGAAATCTCGGTAGATCGAAGTCCCGCGTTATTCGTAAAAAATATGATATCCGTGCCATTACGAATTATCGCGACTCGACTGTATATACATCGTCTTTAGATCACACTGGTCTACCGTGGTTTTGTTGTTCTTATATCGGTTTAGGATATATTTGTCCACAGTTCTTGAAACTATCCATGAATTTGTAAGAGATTTGCTCTCGCATTATCTTAAAACTTTATTTATATTTTGCACTGCAAAAATCAGACCGCTTTCACTGCTAGAGAGTCGGAGCACCTAGAACTGGTGGAAATCAAAATTCGATTTCAAATTTTTTCAAACTAAACGCAAAAAAAAAAGTATTATTCTTCTTTTAACAATTAACTGAAAATTCAAAAAAAAAGAACTGCTTAAGTCTCCATTTTCAGTACTTAAGCATAACCTTAAGTATGGACTGTAAACACAATATTCCTGTTATATCTCAAGCACAACTTACATAAGTATGGACTGTGAAACCGGGCATAAGAATACATATATACATACAATGCTTTTTCTATGATTTTGAAGCAACAGCTTTTTAGGAACCAAGACTAATCTGCCATCCTAAGACGATCTCAACAATTTTGATACAATTCTTCCATCACTTTTAGATTTTGGTTGAACCGTTCTCTCTGTTCCTCACAATAATTTCCAATATTATCCGAAAACACATCCAGATGATTACGGAGATAATTTAACCCAATATTCAAATTTGTTCACAGAGTTTGACTGTTTTCCAACACACATATTTCCAATATTTCCCATTTTTTCATAATTTGGTACTTAATGGAAATTTTCGATTATCAAAATAAAACTTTTCCACGATTCACTTTCCAGAACTGTCATAGTTTGGATAAAATCTGTAACTGATTAATTGTTATTTTTGAGCACTATAATGTTATTAAACCAATATCCTTCCACGTCCAACGCTTTGATCACGTATTATTTGGCGTCCTCATTGTTTCCATACGATTCATTATTATTTTTGAAACAAAAGCGAAATTTCCATTAAATAAAACAGGGCATTTTGTGGACTGAAATTTTAAATATCGGCACGTTTTATTTTTACTCTATTTATTTTACTAACAAGCCGATATTTATTAAATATTAGTTATGCCATTAACTTAAAAACAAGATCACATTTAATATATCACGAATGATTTGAATTCTAGAAAGCCTGGAAATTTGCTAAGATATCCAAGACAACAAAAAAGATTGGTTTTATAATTTGATTAATCAAAACTTTAATACAGGCAGACAAATATCCTTTTCCGTATTTGTATAACTATTGTACTTACATACTATGTATGTTATGGTTTAGCAATCTCAAAACGAAATAATTAAGTAAACGCGTTCGCCCATAACAAATTGAAAGCAGAAAATTTATAACTGTTCTCAACTACGCGAAGCGATAAATTTATACTCTTCTATAAGCAGCCAAGCGTTACGGTAAGATTGACAATACACTTTAGGAATTTAAAACGATTATCGGGAATCAACACAGCGTAAGCAGGAAACTTGTAGAAAAAAGTTGGTATTTTATATTATTTTCTTAAATTGGTCTCATTTCATTGTGGTAAAAACTCAAAAATTAATTATTCGTAGTCTTATAACCTGAATGAAGTTTTATTCAACACCTTACCGCTGGTGGGTGCAGTGAAAGACTTGCATCAAGGGAGAATTTATTCATTCCAATTTTTATTTTGTGTTTTCGTTGTTTATATGCCATTTTTGGAATAGTATCTTATATAACTAAATATAGGTGTATGTGTATATTAGGGTGATTCAAAAAAATGTTTATTTTTTTCGATTGGTACTTCGAAAAATAGGTTCCTAGACACCTCTTAGAAAGCCTCTCCAAATGTGAGTTTTTAATTGTAACGGGAAGGTCCTCCTACATACAGTTTTCCATTTTTTCTTATTATCAGATAGAAAAATTTATATCTCGCTTCCAACTACTTGAAAAAGTATTTTGTTCCTTAGATTTTGTAGGAAATTGAATGCTCTACAAAATAGGTCGGAAGATTTTTTCGTAAACCCAATCGTTTAAAAGATATTAACGGTTAAAGTTTGATTATTTTTGGGAAATTTTTTTATTTCTTATGCATTTTATAACTCAATGAAAAAAGAAAATCATTATGAATAATGAAACTCATAGTTTTGTAGGAAATTTACTGCTCTATAAAAATGGTCTCATATGATTTTTCGATTAAGTTAAGCGTTTACGAGATATTCATCGTCAAACATCAATGCATAGTAGAGTGAATCAAAAAATTTTTTTTTATTTCGTTTGGTACTCTGAAAAATAAGTTCCTAGACACCTCTAAGAAAGCCTCTCTAGGAACCTATGAGTTTCATTATTCATAATGATTCTTTTTCATTGATTTATAAAATTCATAAGAAATAAAAAATAATCAAACTTCAACCGTTAATATCTTTTAAACGGTTGAGTTTACGAAAAAATCTTCGAGGCCTATTTTGTAGAGCATTCAATTTCCTACAAAATCTAAGCAACAAGGTATTTTTAAAAGTAGTTGGAAGCGAGATATAAATTTTTCTATCTGATAATAAGAAAAAATAGAAAACTGTATGTAGGAGGACCTTCCCGTTACAATTAAAAACTCATATTTGGAGAGGCTTTCTTAGAGGTGTCTAGGAACTTATTTTTCCGAGTACCAATCGAAAAAAACAAAAATTTTTGAATCAATTAAATTAAATTAGACTGTGCAGTCCAATATAATACGCGAAAATAAATACATATGTGTTTATGCGTTTAAGTCGGCCTTCACAATCCAATATACATATATAATATGTGAAAACAAATGTTTGATAATAATATTTATCTTTTTTTCAGACATTATTATAATTTTTATTTAAATAATCTTTTCTTTCAGATATTAATAATTTTTTGATTGAATATATTTGTATTTCCGTAAAAATTTTATATTATTAAAGAAGAAATAAAAAATTATTAAAAAATAAATTTGAAATGTTTGTTTAGAATTCTGAAAATATTTCAAATTAGGAATCAAAAAATGCAACACTGCATCAGCTGACGATTAGAGTAATTAGAGCAGTCCGGCTATATTTTTATATATATAATATATATGACACTACTGAATGAGCGCACCAGAGATGTATGATCCCATGCATACGTACGTGTGAAAGGAAAAGTGGTTAGAATCTGCACGAGGTCTATGTCGAACTTTTTTTACTAGTTTTTTGGCTGGCAGGGTACTACACTGCTCATATGGTATTTTATACATATGGTATTTGTACTATATATGATATTGTTACTACATGTCTGTCATGGGTATGAAATTAATAGAAAATTAAAGAAAATAATAAAAGCATCGAGAAAAATTTAAATATACATAGGTATATAGCAACATTTACAACATTAAATAATGCTTAAGGAAAAGAAATCAGTTATTATAACAGAAAAACCTAATAGAAGCATAAGTAAATAAAGAAAAATATATAAACAAAACTTTTTTAAAATTGAGTTCTCTGCATCATTTTTTCCATAAGACTTTCGCATTAATGACTTTAATCAATTATACATATAATGCCTGTAAAAACACGAAATGTTCAGAATAACGAATCATGTGCTGAACATATAGAGGGCGACAGACTTCAAGCCGCATCTCTCAAATTTTAAAATACATACTATACATACGTTATTAGACAGCTGCACGACTACACGACAGCAGGCTCTCAGTTTTAATTTTATCAAACAAAAAGTAAGTTTCCTGTTCTTTTATGCATTATTCAATGAAAAAAGTAAAACAAATACTTATGACTGTGCGCCTTTTAGTGGGCCGCGGGAGGTCTGTAGTGAAGAAAACCGAGAATGGATTTAATCAGTCATAAACAACGGTAAAACCAACAAGGAGGTGGAAGGACTTGTAGGGTGCTCAGCCACAATGATTCGCAATGCAACTATTTATAAAAAAAAAGACGAAAAAGGGGCGCAAGGCGGATTCTTTCTGAGAATTTTATACGAAAAGTTGTAGGATGTGCTAAGACTCGACCTAGAATTCCGCCTGTGGAGATTTGGAACCAACTGCGGCGTTCATACAGTGAGAAGACTTCTACATAATTTATATGTCTGCAGTCCTTGCAAGCTCCTTCAATATTTTTTTAAATTTTTTTTAGTGGTTTTCTACTATTTTACTGCTGCCAACAATTTTCATACATAAACACATATTTACAAATAAAAATATCTTGCGCATATTCAAATCAAAATATTTTTAGTAATAAACGTAGCTTGGAAAATATGATCTACTTTTGCATTTCAATGAATGTTAAAATTGTTTGATATGTAAAACTCTAACACCCACTTCAATTTCACTGCTCGCAGCTGTATTTGTATTTCCCTCACATATCTTAACGTATAAAACGAACAATTTCATCTACGAATTAAATGCACTCTTAACTTCCATGTGCATTTTTGTTAAATGAAGGTGAGTGAATTATAAAAAACATGGCTATACAATTATTCACGGTCCTTCGAGCCTCACAGAAAGGCACAAGTGGAGAAACAAAAACCACAATAAACATATAAAAATATACTTATGCGGTGAACAAAAAAAGTTTGCAGTAAAAGAAAAAAAAAACGGTGCAGTGACCCAACCAGAACAAAAATACAACCAACATACCCTTATACTAACATACATATAATAAACAAAAATAATAATCCACAGAAGGTGCAGTGCAGTACATTTAAAATAATATACATACGTAAAGTGGAGAGAAAAGGTGAAGTGACAACAAAACGAACAAAAAACAATTTAAACAAAGAAAACAGCAACAAACAAAAACGCGTAACCTAAACATAAAACATAAACTAAATAATTAAACGGCGCGCGGATTTAAACCATTAATACAATAACAAAAAACATTGAAAGGCATGCCAGCTGAAAACGTTTCGGAGAGGAACACAGGGGTTTTACCAAATGCACATACATATATACAAGAAGCGTTCCAAAGTAAAAAGGACTTTTTGAATCTAGAGCCCCCCGGTGGCGCCATCTATATGTCGACTGGTGCGTTAGAATCTGTTATATTTACCTATTGTTGAGGGATCGTCTCAGAGTGAGATTTTCGAGAAATCGATTTTTTTTTTTGTTGCATTATCGGATAGTTTACACTGTAATTGATATTCTCTCAAATTTTGAAATCGAAATTCATATCATTACAGTCGCTACAGAGTTTCTTGTAGAAAGGGAACAGAGTGAAGAACGGTGCGACTCCAATCTTTAAATGCGTTTTTCTCAGAATGGTGTTTTTCAAAATAGTTTCCACTCTGAAAGAAAGAGTTTTGAAAATATCTAGTTCCAATTTGGAGAGAACATTTTTAACGCCATTCTCTATCGCGCTAGGGAAGCTTTTATATATTTTTTTTTGAAGTCTTCCTATTTTTTTCAAGAAAAACTGTCGAAAAAAGTGGCCAAAACAAAGCTTCCATAGCGCAATAGCGACTTTCCTACAGATTAAGAATCTTTTTTAGAATATTTAGATCGAAATTGCGGCCGCAATCATGGTCATCGTACAGGACTTTCTTTCACATGCGATTTCAACAGTTTTTACTATACACCCAATAAATAAGCATATAAAAAAATCCTTCGTATTCGTCACGAATGTATTTATTTATGCCATTTCATCATGGGAAGATATACGAGTCGAAATTATTAAAATTTTTCTGAGACAAAAAATTGCCCGTAGTTTCGAAAATATTGGTCATTCTCATGCATTGGGCATCTCTGCGACGTCGTTGTGGCGCATTTTGAGAAAAGATCTTGACCTACATCCTTACAAAATCAAATTGACGCAAGAACTGAATCCGCTTGACCACCAGAATCGTCGTATGTATATGAATTGGGCTGAGCAACAACTGATTCGGACTGAATGGCTTCGTCAATAAGCAAAATATGCTTGTTGGTCTTGCAGCAATCCACATGTACTCCATGAGTCACCAATGCATCCGTAAAATTTACGGTTTGGTTACGGTTATTTGGCCGTACTTCTTCCCTGATGATCGAATCGGCACGTTACTGTAAATAGGAATCGCTACCGCTCAACGATAACCGAATAGTTTTGGCCTGAATTAAATGATATGGACTCAGTAAATACGTGGTTTTAACAGGATGGCGCCAGAAGCCACACAGCGTATGTCACAATCGACTTATTGAAAACCAAGGCACAATTCCGATTTCTTTGGCGCCGCAATTTGAAGGTACCGTTGGAAAGAGGAAGTCCTCCCGATTAAAAAACATATAGGGTTATAGGGTCCGCAAACGCTTAGTTTAGGAGATATTCGGCCTTAAAGTTCAAAAATTCGCAAAATTGGACCATTTCATGGAGCTATTTCACCACATTAAACACACTTTTTTCACATTTTTCACTTCAAATTAATTAAATTGCACTATTATCTTTTAAATAAATCAACATTTTACTCTTTTAGCAGGTTTTTTACCTAAAAAATCTTTATTTTAAAAATTACATTTTACACTTGTTTCAACCTCATTTGTTTACTAAAAATTACGACGAAATGGAGCGCTGCCATGTGTTGATAAAGCAATTCGCTGAAATTCCTCTTTTTCGCAAAAATTCCTCTATTCATACATATGGATATTTTGCTTTTTAAATTTATTAAGCAAATAAGTAATATTATATATACATATGTATAAGTAATATTATATAATAATATTACGTAATAAAGTGTACAGTACATGAGTACAGTACGAAAACTCAAATTTTGTTTTAATATGAGTGCATGATAACCGAAAAATATAACCACTTCATACCAAAAACTCATATTTTAAATATAATAATATATATATTGTTGCCTAAAATACAAACCAATGTATCATCAAAAATAAATGGAAATCGCTGACAGATATAATAACCAAAATTTATCCATTTTATAACGAAAACTTAAATTTTATTTCAATATTGGTTATAAAGTGTTTATATTTTTTGGTTATTATGCAGTCATATTGAAACAAAATTTGAGTTTTGGATATGAAGTAGTTATATTTTTTTGTTATTATGCACTCAAACTCATATTTTAAACATAATAACATATATATTGTCACCTAAAATACAAACCAATGTATCATCAAAAATAAATGGAAATCGCTGACAGATATAATAACCAAAATTTACTATTTTATAACGAAAACTTAAATTTTGAGTGCATGATAACCATAAATTATAACCACTTTATACCAAAAAGTCAATATATTTTTTTTATTTTCAACGCAGAAAGGGGTACTACGCGAAAGTACTTCAGTCACCCCGGGTATTCGCTCGGCCAGGGTTATTTTTTAAAGCGCGGCCGAAGGCCGTCAAGCAGAAAGGAGTACTATGCGAAAGTACTTCAGTCACCCCGGGTATTCGCTCGGCCAGGGTTATTTTTTTAAAGCGCGGCCGAAGGCCGCCAACGCAGAAAGGAGTACTATGCGAAAGTACTTCAGTCACCCCGGGTATTATGTATATAACAATGTTATATTACAATCATATACATATATGTATATTATAATGTTATCACACGATTTTACTTATCTATGTTTATTAAATATAAATCACATATTCATATATTCATATATGCATGTATGTATATGGAAAAGTGTTCACATATTCAATTTTAGCTTGAAAAATCTTCTTTATAGTTTTTTTTATAGTTAATAAAGAAAAAAGAATCACTCGAAAGTAGAAACAAAGAAAACGCTGTGAAACGCTGAAAAATCCTTCACTTTTGGTTTTTGAGGTGTGGCAATGCTGGTTTTCCTTGTAAATATAAGCACTCTAAACTTTTCAGCCATAAATTTGACAAGTGATTTTTAAAATACTAAATTTAGTTGAAAAATTGCAAAATAATTGTGAAATGTAAGCTTATTTCAAAGCTTAGAGTGTATATTTAAATATACAGTGTAAAGAACGTGAAAAAATTTAGTGAAACATAGAGAAATAACATGTTTTCTTAGTGCAAATTTTTGAATTTTTAAACGTGAATATTTCAAAAAATATTAGTTATTTTTATGTTATTTTTGGATATTCCTCCTCTGGAGAAGCTCCCCTATCCGTACATACCCCATAAATACGGAAATTCGGTTTTTTTACCCCTCCGCCAAAGTAATCGGAATCGTGCCAAAACCAATATTGGTGAAGGTGTTATCCCGCTTCTTTTCACAGGAATGAAGAATTTCATTGATATACAGTGAGCGCATTTCGTTTAGCCGAATGGCTAGTTGTTCCTATTATTTAACGTTATTCTGAAAATTGTTACGGTACTTTATGCTTTCTGCGAGTATTTTGCATTTTGCTTTCGTAACCATTTATTTTTTTAATGTAATTAGTCTACATATATCATACTTGGAAAATTGTTAGTGGAAAAAGGTAATCAATGTCAATTTCAGTGCGCATTTCGTTTAGCCGAAAAGGTGGTAAAAGTCATTTTACAAAAAAATAAAGAGGTAATTTGTATTTTTTTTTTAGAAAAAATATTACAACTGACACTGCATAGATTTATTGGGTTCATTTAAGTTATTATGTTTTGTTTTTTTTTTTTATACCCTTTAAAGCCAAGCCGAAGGGACCCTACTTGTCAAGTGAAGAGAAAGCCGTTATAACGGCACATAAAGAAAACGGCATGAGTAATGTTCAGATTGCTTTAAAAATTCAGAGGTCTGGGAAAGTTATTAGAAATTATGTAAGATTGGGCAAGAATTATGGTCAGAAGAAAAACACCAAAGGTAACAAACGAATTACAGAGCGCCAAAAAAGTCAAATTAAGGACCTCGCAAGAAAACGAAAGCTTACTGCCTCACAAATTATAGCGAAACTTGATCTTCCCATTAAAAAACGTCGTGTACAGAAAATTTTAAACACATCACAAAACGTTGTTTATAAAAAACAAGCAAAAGCTTCGGCACTGACAAAACCCCACAAGGATGCAAGGATGCGGTTCAAATCCTATCGAGAGCCTTCGGGGTATTCTGGCAAGAGACGTTTATAAAAATGGTCGCCAATTTAGCAGTGTTTTTGAACTGAAAAGGGCAATTAAGGACAGCTGGGAAAAAATACACGAAGATATCTTAAAAAAACTCATAGAAAGTATGACAAATCCTATTTTCGATTTAATAAAATGTAATGGAGGCAAAATAAAATATTAATTATTTACTAATTTTTTTAATTTTGTCTCTATTTATAGTATTATTATTAAAACATTCGGCTAAACGAAATTCGCAACTGTTTAACGTAATATCACTATTATATTAGCAAAAACACAATGAGATTCGAAAATCTTTGTTTTGTTTAATAATAAAATATATATTGAATTAGTTGTAAAAGGTTTATTTTCTTGATTGTACTTTAAGTGGTAGAAAAAAAAAATACACTCGGCTAAACGAAATGCGCGCACTGTATGAATAGGAACTAAAAAGGACGATCTCAACAATGTTGATACCATCCATTCACTTTTAGATTTTGGTTGAACCGTTCTCTCTGCTCCTTACTATAATTTCCAAATTATCCGAAAATCTATGCATATGATTACATAGATAGTCTAACTCAATATTCAAATTTGTTCATAGAGTTTGACTGTTTGCCAACATACATATTTCCCATTTTTTTTTCATAATTTGGTACTTATTGGAAATTTTCGACTATCAACACAAAACTTTTCCACGATTTACTTTCCAGAACAGTGATAATTTTGATAAAATCTGTAATTGATTAATTGTTATTTTTGAGCACTATTAAAAACTATTAAACCAATATCCTTCCACGTCCAATGCTTTGATAACTTGCCTTATCATTCCTAATTTGATCATGTATTAAATCGTTGAGTTCATTTTGAGAAAATAACTTTGATGTGAATGTTTTACCCTCTTATTTACATCCATTGGTTGACTATGCCGAAACTGGGTATTTGGCGCCCTCATTGTTTATAAGTGGTCCAGTGGTGAATCGTATTCATTATGATTTTTGAAACGAAAGCGAAATTACCATTCAGTAAAACAGGACATTTTGTAGACAGTAATTTTAAAAATCTGCCTGTTTTATTTTAGTAAAACCATAAAGCTTTCTGTATAATATTTCTCATTTTTTCAGTAAGGAGCTTAAGAAGGATCACGAGATTTTTGCATTCGCGAAAAAGGAGCGCAGAACCCTAACCACAACTACAAAACTGAATTTATTTTACTAACAAGCGGATATTTATTAAATATTATTTATGCCATTAACTGAAAAACAAGAGCACATTTAATATATCATGAATGCTTTGAACTCTAGAAAGCTTATAAATTTGCGAAGATAACCAGGACAACAAAAAAGATTGGTTTTGTAATTTGATTAATCAAAACTTGGGTCGGCTTTAGTATAACGTCCCAGGATTTCGGGAATAAAATGGGTATGGTCGGATAGAGGAGATTCTCCAGATCACGAATAGTTATAGCCGCAGGAAGCTTATAGTTTTCGAGATATTTGCGTTTAAAGTTAATTACATATTTTCTATATATAAAATTAATTTTGCACCTATATACACTAACACATCACTTATTCATTTGTACACATTTATTTTATATAATATAGTGCAAAAATAGCTTTTACAGACCGATTCTGTGCACTTAACAAATTATCAAAATATTGTTTACTTATCAAGATTTTTATCAAGCCAAAAGCTTTTTGTTATTCTGTGCAAATATTGATAAAACTTAAAGCTTCAGTGCGAATCGCTTTTCACCATACTGTGGTGAACAAAATAATGTAAACAGAAATCAGCTGTTTAGTGCGAAATGGATTCTTCAACAACGTAAGTATTAATTATTATTAATTGTTTATTTTAAACAAATAAATGGTTTAATATTTAATTCAATTTATAGGAAACCAAAAAACCAACGTGCTACGCACGAACAATTAGAAACTTAAAGGAAAAACTACGCCAAAATCGCCTCGACAAATGCAGGATTTGTGGCGGCAGCTGGCGGAGCAGTTAAATGTGTGCAGAGGGCCATCTCGTACTGCAGCTAAGTGGAAAGAGGTAATTCGTCTGATATTTTCTACATTTGTTAAATGATTTTGATTTACAGACAATGGGTGTTTGGAAGAGCCAACTACGTACGCGGGAAAGGCGCTTAAAAATGGAGCAGAGGCTCACTGGAGGAGGGCAAGCCGTTGACCGATTTCGAGCAAAAATCTTTGGCAGCTTTTGGATCAATAGCTGTGGATGGAGTGGAAACTATTGAAAGCTTTGGTTTAGGGCTGCCGCGAAAACAAATTGTAGAATCGTCGATAATTGAGAGTCCAATATCATCTACTGAAAGTAGACTGCCTAGTTCAGCACCACTGCCAAGCCTATTATTGTCGCCAACCCCACTACCTTCGCCAAACCCACTACCATCGTCAAACCCACTACCATCGCCAGGCCCACTACCATCGCCAAACCCACTGCCATCGCCAAACCCACTACCATCGCCAGGCCCACTACCATCGCCAAATTCAGCACAATCTCCATATGATTTACCGTTATTTAGCCCGGATAATCAGGTATGTAATTTCTATTTTATTCTACAATGTATCCAAGTACATAAACCCCTGGCCACTGGTTAAACGCAGTGACTTTTTTTCTTTTTTTGGGTTATTTTTCTTTTATTTATTCGCAAAGAAAAGCCATATGAACCCAAGTTTTTAGCTTCATACGAACTTTTTAATAATTTAACAAACTTTAAATTTGCAGCCCAGGAATTCGCACCAATATACTCGTATCTATATGAGTACCTATACATAATACATAGTTATGCATATATGTATATGTATACATATTTGCATAATGCATATGTATTTACATATGCCCATATATATATATATCCATACATACAAACATACATATGCCTTTACGTAGTTTTTAATAAATATTTTTTTTTTTTAAGATTGACACCGATTCGGATGCCAGGACATCACGGCCATCACGAGGGGAGCGCCATAAGCTAATTAGTACTCTTATTGCTAACATAGCAAAGAGGAATGCTGCTGAAGAACACAGGCAACATCGTGAAGAGGAACAGCGTCGGGAGCACCGGGAAGTAATACACGCCATCCATGACCTAACAAGAGTTGTAGCAGAGTTAATAAATGTTTTAAAACAAAACTCTGGTCATTAGAGTTGGAAGACTGAATTTTATATTTTTCTTAATTCCTTATTTTTCAAATTTTAGTTTTCTTGTTTGTACATATCCATATGTATGTATGTTAATGGACTTTGTTTTTATTAAAATAAATTATTCAAACTAATGAATTAAACAAATGAAACAATGTTGTTAATAATTATATCTGGTTGTGTTATTCTGTAGCTGAAGACGTCGTGACTCAGACCGAGCAGCTTAGCATGTGCCTGACACAGGCTATGCAGGGGTTACTTTTAAGTGCGGTGATGTGTGCTTCTGTTTAGATATTCTGTTTACATATGACTTGTGTATACACATATTGTTAGCAGTCGTTATATTGTGTAATAATAGAAGGATAATGTAACAGGAGTAGGTTAATGTGTAATGTCATTGTGCAGTGTATATATGCATATTGTTAGTAGTAATGTACTGTATAGTGTAATAATGTGTTAAAGTGTAGATATATATCTTGCCCTTATCCTTTCACCTTCTCGTGTATACTGCAAAGAGTCACCGGAATTAACTACATGGTCAGAGTCTTCTTCAACCTCGTTGTCCAGCGCGTCCATGGTAATACCAGCTTTCGTAATTATATTATGCAGTATAACACAACTGCTTATTATTAATGCGGACGTTTCATGGGAATAATGTTGAACCCGGTGCTTCAGCAAACATCTGAAGCGCGATTTTAAAACTCCGAACGCTCTTTCAACACAATTTCTGGCAGTACAATGTAGCTTATTATACTTTCGCTCTTGAGAAGTACTAGGATTTCCGACCGGTGTTAAGAGCCAAGGTTCTAAAGGGTAACCTTGGTCACCAATCAGCCACGACTCCCTTCGGTGCCCTACAGAGTCATTGGTGTGTTGACGAATGAGATGCTCTCGTAGGTCAGAAGTTGCCCAAATTCCAGAGTCATGTGTCGCACCCGGAAACCAAGGGGACGTTCAATATTATTTGACGCAGGAGCAATAATTGCAACATGTGTACAGTCGATTGCTCCTATAGTACTCTTTATTCCGTATTTTGTGAAAAATCTGAAATTGAACTCAGTGAATTTAGATGAATCCAATTGTTTTAATACACATGTATGTACATATCCGGTTCTGACTATATTTTCTTCCTCAGTGGAA
Organism: Bactrocera zonata; assembly: GCA_037783105.1. Taxonomy (NCBI): domain Eukaryota; kingdom Metazoa; phylum Arthropoda; class Insecta; order Diptera; family Tephritidae; genus Bactrocera; species Bactrocera zonata. The sequence goes on along the minus strand of JBAWJQ010003389.1, from coordinate 1,943,501 downwards.
CTAGGAAATTTTATTTCTTCTCCTTTAACTTTTACTATAAGTTTGGCCACGGCCCGCATACTTCTCGAGAATGACGACTGACTTATTGGCAAGTTGCAGTTATTACCGACACATTTTTGGTAGGAACCGTAACCAAAGAAATTTAAAGTTGCCAGGACTTTAATGGTCAAAGGCAATGAAGTCTTTTGTTGATTATGAGGCCGTAAGTCATCTATTAGACTCCGGCAAATATCACGCGGCAGTCGGAAATTTTTCATGAACTCACTTTCACTGAGGGCAAATGGATCAGTAGAATCCCTCAAACTCCTGAAATAACGCGCGCGATCTCTATTTTCTAAATTTTCCTCCTCTTCTAACAGCAACAATAATAATATGTCTTCTTCCATTTTATTTTAATTTCAATCAAAATTACAATTAAAATGTGTTCACAATATTTTCACAAACAGTTGTTGAATTTGTCAAGAGCATTTGACATCTTGATAATTTATCTAGAAAAGAGCTTTTGGTTTTTGACACAGAATACCAAAGACTTGATAAATAATCAATATTGATAAATAAGCAAGATGGTGAATTTATCAAGTGCACAGAATCGGGCTGTTAATATACATTTAAATTGTTGTTGAATTATGATTATTTAAGAATAACAAATGAATTAAAAACTGTCAAATAATCAGTGTTACCATACTAAAATATTTTACAAACTAAAACAAAAAAAATAAAAGAAATATTATACCCTAAATACAGGAAACATAATCGTTGATAAACAATAAAAAATATATAAAAATTTAGGCGGCCTGAAGGCCGCCAATGCAAAAATGAGTTCTACGCGAAAAAAATTTGATACACCCCGGTGTTGGACCGACCAGGGTTATTTTTTTTTTTTTGAAGCGCGGCCGAAGGCCGCCCACGTAAAAAAGAATTATACGCGAAAAAATTTGATACACCCCGGTATTTGTCCGGCCAGAGTTATTTTTTTTGAAGCGTGGCCGAAGGCCACTCACGCAAAAAGGAGTTCAACGCGAAAAAAAAAAAATCGAATACACCCCGGTGTTGGACCGACCAAAGTTATTTTTTTTACAGGTTTTTGATTCTCGTATTTGGGGTATAATCTGTTCACTTTATTTCATTTAGTTATTTTACAAATGATGTCGATAAGGTAACACTGATTATTTGACAGTTTGTAATTCATTTGTTATTCTTAGATAATCATAATTCAACAATAATTAAAATGTATATTAAAAGCTATTTTTGCACTATATTATATAAAATAAATGTGTACAAATTAATTAGTGAAGTGCTAGTGGATATAAAAGTGAAAAATATAAGTGCAAAATTAATTTTATATATCGAAAATATGTAATTAATATATTGCAAATTTTCAACTTTAACCACTTGAAGTGTGGCATGAATGAATTACGAAATATAATGGAACATGAGTGAAAAAAAAAATTAGAATTGGTTAAAACTGGTTTATCTGAGCGTAGAACCTTAAAATGTTGGACATATGTAATATTATGTATGTAATTTGAAGTAGTGAAGCGTAATCAATTAGACACTCGATTTCGAATTTTTTGATGATACGTTATTTTGCATTTCAGGTGACGATATATCCCTGATCAGGATAATCTCCTCTATCCGACCATGTCCTTTTTATTTTTGGAATCCTGGGACGGTATACTAAATTCTTCCCCAAAACTTTAATACAGGCAGACAAATATCCTTTTCCGTATTTGTATAACTATTGTACTTAAATATGTTGGTCATGGTTTAGCAATCTCAAAATGAAATAATTAAGTAAAAACGTTCGGCCATAACAAATTGAAAGCAGAAAATTTATAACTTTTCTCAACTAAGCGAAACGATAAATCTATAGTCTTTAAAAAGCAGCCAAGTGTTACGGCTGCGGCTTTAACTATATATATCCTTGATCAGGATAATCTCCTCTATCCGACCATGTCCTTTTTATTTTTGAAATCCTGGGACGGTATACTAAATTCTTCCCCAAAACTTTAATACAGGCAGACAAACATCCCTTTCCGTATTTGTATAACTATTGTACTTAAATATGTTGGTCATGGTTTAGCAATCTCAAAATGAAATAATTAAGTAAAAACGTTCGACCATAACAAATTGAAAGCAGAAAATTTATAACTGTTCTCAACTAAGCGAAACGATAAATTTATAGTATTTTAAAAGCAGCCAAGTGTTACGGTAAGATTTATGAATTTAAAACTTTTATACGCGACTCAAAATCGGGAATCAACATGGCGTAAGCAGGAAACTTGTACTTAAGCATTTAAACATTGTCAACAAATAGAGGTGCTCCAGTGTAGCCAAATGCTTTATTGCTATGGTCATAATATTAGTGATGTCTATTTATTATTTCTTGTTTAGTTGATATTTATACTCTCACAACATGTTGCTACAGAATATGTTATAATAATTTTGCTCACCCAACTGTTTTTTGTGTCACCTAAAATTAATCGTGTAGATTTAAGAATGATGAGAAAAGTTGAAATCCGTCTGTCTGTCTACACGTGCAAGCTGTAACTTGAGTAAAAATTCAGATATCTTAGTACAAAGAAAATTCGTAGATGAGCGTAATCGGACTACTGCCACACCCGCAAAACGTCATTAATCAAAATCTCATTAAGTGCCATAACCAAGCACTTAATTAAGATAAACCTGTGGATAAAAAATTTTGAAAAAGGGGCGTGTATCTCCAAAACTAGTAAAGCTATAACAACCCAATTTGCTCAGCACGAATATTATAAGAGCTATTACCGATAGTGTCAAAATGGATAAAATGGGATCAGAACTGCGCTCACTCCTCATATAACGGTACTGTTCAAAACTAAATACTAAAAGCTAGATAAATCAATAACTAAAAGCGCCAGAAACGTAAAAATTGCCGACGGGATAGTATGACAAGGGTTTTTAGGGGCCGGGAAAAAATTGGACGATGGGCGCGGCACCGCCCACTTTTTAGTGAAATCGCATATCTCTCTACCCACCTGAAATGAGTGAAATCGGCCAATAATCACGCCTACTTCTCATTTAGCACAATTTTTAGCTTCAATTGATTCGTTCCGGTTGCAGTACACAACTCAAGAAGCAATTAATATAACGGGACAAAACTGCACGAATAATGTCTTTAGTGTGTGCCACCTTATTACCAAAAATTTTTTAAATCCAATAAAACCAAGTCAAGCACCTAGTCACCGTATATTTAGACCCCGGTACCTATATTTGACTTTTTTTCGAAAATGTCGGTGAATGTGTGATATATGTAACTGGAACTAAAGGATAATCCTTCTCTTATAATGGTATGTTTGTATGTCAAAAATGGGTTGAATCGGACCAATACGGGAAGTTAGCCCCCATATACTTAATATAAAGAATTTCGAACTTCCGGGTGACTTTGTACTGGATATATCGGCCAATATGTGAGTTATCCCAATGAAAATAAGAGAGTGTGCTTTATTCATAAGAGTGTATCTTTGTGCCTAAATAGATAAATGTGAGCGAAAACTTGGCCTAGCCGGCTGACTTTACTCTATATGATTGATTTTACATCTTCAAGTATTTCCCTGATTTTGATTCTTGCAAGAGTATGAAATGTTCGGTTGCACTCGAACTTAGCCCTTCCTTACCTGTTGGTATACATATTTTCTTGTCATTACTCGATGGTTTAGCATTATTTAAAAAGTTCATGCCCGCACCGCATTTATAATACTATTATTTTTAATGAAGTAAGTCGCAACTTACGTATTAAATATTTATATCCTAAATGTATTATTTGTGGTCTGACTGGTGCCAAGTAAACATATCACAAGAAATTACATTTTTTTAATTTCTAGAAAAATGTCAGGTGGAACTGAATTATCAGATGAGGAGCGTGGATTGATTAAGGAATGAGTAAATCTGGCATGAAAGTTTGACATATTCTTTATTTTTTAGTTACGTTATTGCGCAACGGGAGTTAAGGAACGCTTTATCATAATCACGCACCAATATCAATAAACATATCAAGCTGTAGACAAACAATATGCATAGAGACATATCTCTGCAGTTAATAAAAATGCATCGTAAACATATTTACCAAAATGAGATAAGAACACATCCAAAAATATTTATGGACAGAAGAAAAGAACAATATTCATGTTTTGCAAACATTGTAAATAGTTGTAAGAAAACCAGTTGTACTTTAGTTTTAGTATTGCCGTCAGCCAAGAAGGTATATTATATTCAAATAATTAAATTTAATAATAAATAACATTTATTATTTAACTAGGGGCACAATCGGGATTGCAAATTATTTTGCTATTCAACAGCCAAACTTTGAAACATTGCTTTGGAAAATAAAATCCTCGGTCTTAAAGAAAGAAACAGCAGGTTCGTACAACAAAAGCAAGTCACTGCAATCCACGAAATTATAGATCCTGGAAATCTTTTATGGATAGTATAAAAGGGTTCACCAATTATCCCAGATACGACAGTGAACTTGAAATATCATGCACGGAAGCAGCAGTAGACATCCTTACCAATCACAACACAAAGATTAATTTGTATTCGATCATAAATATAGAACAAAGAAGAAAAACACTACCTGCATTCCACAATGAATAGAGCAAAGCACTTAATTTGGCATTGTCAAAGATTGAGATGTCCGAAAATCAAAACAATGCTTCAATGAAGGAATATGCGTATCAGGAAGCATTAAGGGCATTTATTCTTAAATAGCAAATATACAAGTGGGACATTGTATAGTCATAACCCCAAGGATTTGGGAACAGATTACACAGTACAGTAATGACGGAATATGCGAATCTGGGAAGCAGTAACGACATTCAGCCTATTATTAAGTGATCGCCTCAGTGTGAAATTTTCGGAAAATCAATTTTTTTGTTACATTATCGAATAGTATATATACAGTGTAATAAACATTCTCTCAAATTTTGAAATCGAAATTGAAATCATTACAGTCGCTACAGAAACACGGCGAGACTCTAATATTTAAACGCGTCTTTTTAAAATGGTGTTTTTCAAAACGGTTTCCACTCTCAAAGGAATAGTTTTGAAGATGTCTAGTTCCAATTGGGAGAGAACATTTTTAACATCATTCTCTATCGCGCTGTGGAAGCTTTTTATACGCTTGTAAGCAGGAGTGACCACATGGGAAAAAACAAATTGTTAATTCTCATTAACAAAAATGTTTTCTTTTTTTTAAATTTTGCACAATATAATTTGCTAAAGATCTATTAATATTTCCAGATTCCATCTATTTCAATTTAACAGGAACAAAATTTTATATTGCAGTTTATATCAATTAAACCGAAAAACTAATTCCACAAAAGATAGGAGTATTTTATATAATAAGAGACCGTTCTATAATTTTATTTATATATATAATGCTTCCAAAGTTTCACAGCACATTAAAATAATTAATATTTTGTTGAATAACCTTGATTTTTTTAACACAGTATCGCATCTCCCAGGTATGGAATCTATGAGATTCTGGCAGCGTTTTATTGGTATTCTTTTCCAAGCCTTTTTCACTACTTGCCATAAATCTCTCGAATTGGTTGGTTTCTCTTCAGCTACTTTCTTCTTGATATCTGCCACAGGTTTTCAATGGGGTTGAGGTCAGGAGACTGAGCTGGTCACCACATAATCTCAACTCCATTGGCCCTAAATTATTTTTTTTGCGCACTTGCTGGTATGTTTAGGGTCATTATCCCATTAACATACCCATATCAATGGCATATTCCGTGAGGCACCTCATACCATTATCTCATCTAATATTTTGACACATACCCTTTGGTCCATGATGCCTTCAATTCAGTGAATTCGGCCAACACCACAATGTGAAAAACAACCGCATAACATGATTTGGCATCGTCAAGTATAACGGTTTTTGTGGTAAGCCGGGGATTATATTCTGAGTTAGGGGGACGTCGAACAAAGTTCCTAGATCCTGTACTACCAAATAATTCAACTTTGGATTCGTCTGTCCGTAATATGTTTCGCCATTTAGACGCGGGTCAGGAGCCATGGTCTTTTGCACGTGCTTCTTTGTGAATAACGGTAATTTTCGTGGACTTCTGGCAAATAAATTGTTATGCTCTAAATGCCTACGAATAGTTTCAGTATTAACTGACAAATTTAGTTCGTCATGGATACTCATGGCTGAAGCAAAAAGATTAATTTTGCAGTTGTGACGGAATATTGCGATCGCCTGCAATGGATGGTTTACGCTTTCGTCTACGAGTTTCATTTTTGTTTCTAAAATTCAAGTCATTTGCCACCTTTTGAGGAGAGCATTTTACGATTTTTTGAACCTTTTTATAAGTTCTTCCCAGCTTTCTCAATTTTTTTTTGTGCAATGATTTCCTCTACCCACTGGAAAAAAAAGATTGTGGAACTATACTTACTTTTCTAATTTTGTGAATATTTTTTATATTAAGGACTATTTTGAAAACGAAATATCTAACACTCCTAATATTCTGTGGAAAGCAATAACAATTGTCTCCGAGAATAAGCAAGGCAGAAATAGAATAGCGATCATCACAATAAAAATTTGTTTCGTATTGTAATGCTAGTATCTCGTTATGTGTACCGTTAATGTTTCGCATCATTTAAAAAAGCCATATACATTTTTCATATTAGCAATAGAAGTGGACAACTGTATATCGTCACCTAAAATGCAAAATAACGTATCATCAAAAATTTCGAAATTGAGTATCCTATTGATTAAATTTGAATTTTAAACAATATTAAAATTTTTTTTCACTCTTGTTCCATTTTATTTCGTGTTTCATTCACGTCACTATAAATTTTCGAAAATGTTGTTACGTTATTTTGCATTTTAGGTGCCGATATATAAATGATCAGGGTAACGAGAAAAATTTAAATCCGGCAGTAAAAATTGAGATATCTTGATGAAACTTGGTGTTGCGTCAAGCGACTTTATTAATCTAGAAATAATGTTTAAGAAATAAATTTGTAAAATTAATTGAATAATATTTGAATATATTTTAAAATGTTTTATATCATGTAAATAATCATCGGCGAAAAAAAACCACAGAGTCGAAAATTTTCTAATATTCCTATTTTGAACTGTCACTATTTGCTCAAAATTCACTATTTGTCTTATTTGACTTTTTTGTCATGTGACTACATTATTTTACCGCTTCTTCTGAAACCGTTAGTCTCCGCACATTTTTATTACAATATTTGCGGTATTTTCTTTTGGATAAGATGTGAAAACAAGTAAAGTTAAACATGGCGGTGTCAACAGAAAAGAAAGCAGAAATCGTAGCTTTCTGTAAAATAAATTATCCAAATGTTAAATAGCTCGTGAAATAGGAATAAAGCATTGGAGCGTGCGTAATATAATTAAAAATTATACTTGTTTTAATTGATTAAGGTTGGTATCCAGCTCTCAAGTAATTGCTCAAGAAAGAAAATACATTATTTCCAAAGTAATTTTGACAGCTGGTTACGCATTGTGAATGATCCACATTAGAAGAGCAAGAGAGAATAAACAAAGAAAACAAACTTTGTACGTATTATGTATGTATGTATGTAGTAACATAAGTATCTTCATTGCTATTTAAGGAATGTTGTTGATAATTGGTAAGTTTTATACAACATTTCAAAATGAAATATAATTCATAATAATTATTTTAACTAATTTATGATTTTAACGATTTACTTTGAGTTTCTTTCAAGAAACAATTGTTGATTTCATGTTCCTTCGCAAAACCAGGTTTGCCATATTCGCATTTTATTGAAAAAATGTATTAAAAATTAGTACTAGATTTCTTTAGAGCTGCATACTAGCACAAGTAAATTTATCGCAGGAAAGTTACTTGACCGTTTCTTAAGCGTTTTTTATATGAAGTTTTTACATTTCTTGAGAGCTGGATACTAAGCTTTAGCTCCAGAAAAGGGCAGTGGACGTTGGACAATAGTAAAACCTCGTTATGAACGACAAACTAGACGGATGTGCAATAGTGATCGCTTTCAGCACGCTGGAACAATCAATGCAACATTTTACGAAATCACTGGGGTAAAATTAACTACACGTTCTATGCAAAATGTGCAATAACCTTGGATTCCGAGCGCGAAAAATTTATTTTCAGGATATTTCAGCCCCTTGTCATAGAGCCAAAGCGGCACCCAAAGCATAAAAATATTGAAATAGATTTTTCAATAATTCATTACAAACACTTACAGGTTTTAAAACAAAAAGTTTTTTATGGAATAGAGTCTCTGACTTGGCCAGGAAACAGTCCAGATCTCAATCCAATTGAGAACTGCTGGCATTATATGGGCAAAATTATAAGAGAAAAGCGCTCAAAAAGTCTAAAAGAAATGGAAAACATTATTGAAGCTGTGCGGAATGAAGAAAATAATAAAAATTATCTTTAACTTTTTTTAAATTCAAGCCTAAACAAATAACCGAGGTTATTAGGAGGAGGCGGAGTTCTATAAAATACTAAAAAAATTTTTATACAAAATATGCTTTTTTGATTCGTTATGTAATCTATTGCTAAATAAAAATCATATAAAACATAAAATATGTAAATAACTTGTTTAAAAATTACATTATTGTTCATAACAAAATTTACTTCCTTAATTTGTTTAGAGTATGTTTTTACATTTTTCACTATAACAAGTGTTAAACTATAAGTTTTTTATATAAAAATGCTTGAAACATAAACTAAATAAAAGTGGTTGACCTTCAAAAAAACATGTTTATCTTAGGATAATATGAATCTAAGTTTTCCGCTATATACAACCACTCTGTAGACTGCGTGGGTTTTTTTCGCTGAGTGTACCAATTTTATATTATATTAACATAACCATCATCTACTACCAACGTATTAGAATCTCTATTACCATGAATTATGAGATTGCTGAATTGAATTATAACTACATATACTTACCCCTTTTTTGTCTACATACTTACCACTAGTCTCAGCCGTTAGGTTAAAACTTAGGCTAACTCATGAAACTAATGTAATAAAGAATTTTATTGTACTAGTATAAAGACCCGCGAACGGACTTTTTTTTAAATTTGACCGAAGCAGAGGCAATTAGCTTTTTAATCAAGTTGCGCATCTCAGTGAGTCTAACTTTCTAACTTCAATCTTAAAAACTCTTAATATTTTGCATACTGCATACTTTATGGTAGAAAATCGCTGCCCAAATAATTTATTACGACTATAATATAATTTGAAAATACGAAAATAATAAGGGCAATAAAAAACTAGTACAAATGCAATTAGCACAAACTAGTTGATTAGATTAAATTTAACTTAAAAATAGCAAAAAAAAAAAAAAAAAAAAAAAAACGCATGCTTAAATGCTATGCATACGTATTGAATGTGTGAATTACAAAATATAATATTACACATGCTCTAATTTAATGTCGCCATTTGCTCCATTGACGTCCGTAAACCTACCTATCTAAGTACTCAAATGCGCTTTTGCAAAGGTAGCAAAACAAATTTTCGTCTAAAAGAGTTTAGTTGTTTTTATTTTGTTGCTCTAGTTTAGTTGCAGTTATGTAAATACTAAAATATAATTCGCGACTGTACTTGCTGCGAATCTGTTGATTGTTGGCTTGTTGGCGGTAGCGTTGATGACGACGGCGAAGATGTTGCAGTTGTCAGTAATGGGGGTTGTATCAACGCTACTGGCACATTTGCCGAGGCAGACGACGGTGGTGGTAGTTGTGGAACTTCCATATGTGTTGGTAATAATATTGGCAGTGGTGGCAAAACGCCAAATGGGTTTGCTCATAGTCACACCAATTCCAGCGTGAGTCGTTAAGAACCCTTCACTCGCTACAGACAGCGTTTGCGCGAAACACGAAAGCGCTGCTGCCGAAATATTACTTAAATCGGCTACATCAAATACTACTGCGAGTCATTGAGTGCATTGATCTTTTTTGACCCATTTTATGATGGTGTTAAAATTCACTTTTCTTTGCGAATCCCCGAGATCCTTAAATGTTCAAACACCTTGCTTTTCAAAATTTGAAACCCCGCCCAACTATTTATTCTTGATGACTTGACTACTGTTGTTGTTCCTGTTACTTTTATTATTATTGTTTGTTATGGTGGACAAACCGGATTGGAATACATTCACTTTCATGTTGTCTAATGAGTAGTTTGAAGCTGCATTTTTCTTGCACCGCTGTTTTTGTGACGGGCCCGCCTGTGCCCTTACGTTAGCGGGGTAGATGCTAATGATCTCCACGCCATCCGATTCACTAATGCTCTCCCGTCGATTTAGTTCATTTAGCGCTAAGGTAGTTTTTGTGTTGGGCATTGCCCTTATTGTAGTGTTACTACTGCCCGGCAAATATTATTGAACATGCTTACTTGTTTAATGTTAGCAAAGCCGAGATATAATAATACATAAATATGTAAAAACACATACAGTTCACTAAACATAAATATCTATTTTCAAATATATTGAACATACATAAACACACATATGGATTTACACTGGTCGGCATATATATTTTGTCATAGCATTCATTTGACCTTTAGACTCTTGAACTAAGTACCGGTGCATTATTAGAACCGAAAATGATGATGAAAGAGAAGTGCAAATTAATAACTGTAAATATGCGAAATATTTCGTCAATTGTCTTTTGTTTTTTCGTTCTGCTGATAAGAATGCCGGCAAGCAACGATTTTTGCAGCAGCATATATATTTGGTCATTGCGTGATTTAGTTGTTTCTAGGCAAGCTGAAAGTGTGGTTCAAGAATATTATTACAAGTTTTCATTAACATTGCATAAAGTTGATCTTTTAATATTTAAAATGGTTAAAACATCTGAGCTGAGCACCAAAATAAGATCAGAAATTGTGATCAAATACAACTTGGGTTTTTCCGTAATAAACATTGCTAGGGAATATAATTTGTCTCGTCAGACCATTTACTATCAAATCAATAAATATAAAAAATGTAACGATGTCATCAATGTTCGCCGTAAAGGCAGAAATCGAAAGACAGGAGCTGATGCCGACCGTCTTATCGTCCGTGCATTTAAGAAGGACCCTCTAAAAACACCAAAGGCTGTGTCCTTGGAATGGAATGAGACTGCATCCACTTCCATAAGTGAGAGAACAATACGCAGGCGTTTGATTGAAGCAGATATGAAAACATATATTGCAAAGCCAATACCTTTTATCACCCCAAAAAATAGACTAAAACGTTTGGAGTTCGCGAAAAGGTACATCACCAAGTCCCCTTCATTTTGGCGTAAAATCCTGTGGACGGATGAGAGTAGTTTTGAATTCCACGCATCTCAAAAGAAAGTTTTTGTAAGAATTAACAAGAATTATCGTAAAAAAATTGCTCCTGTGTGTCAAAGAGTAAGCCATGGGGGTGGGAGCGTAATGTTCTGGGGCGCAGTTTCATACAATGGTGTGGGAGACTTGGTTCCCATAGACGGATCCATGAACCAGAACCGATATTTAGAAACCTTAAACAATTATGTACTTCCTTCCGGCGACAGATTAATAGGAAAATAATTTATTCTCCAACAGGACAATGCTCCATGCCATAAGGCGAGATTAATTACTAGGTTTTTAAGAGATGTTGGGGTGGAAACCCTCGATTGGCCACCACAAAGTCCTGACTTAAACATTATTGAAAATGTGTGGTCGCTAATAAAGCGAAATAGAAGCACTGATCTGACCAGGACAAAACCAGAAACCATCACTGAGGTCACAATGAATTGGAAAGAGATTCCTTTGAAATACCTCCAAACCTTGGTCGATTCCGTCCCGAATCGCGTCCAAAAGGTCATAGACACCAAAGGAGGTTATATTTTTTATTAATTTCCAGTTTAAAATAGATTTATAAAACAAAATAGTGAATTAAGATAAAAAAAATTGTTGTCAAAATACTTATGCCACCCATGAAAGTACTTTGTTTTTAGTTTTAATTAAATAAAAAATCTAAATCAATGTTAAACATGAAAAATTGTTATATTTATAATTTAATATATTGTAACTAAATGAACTATGTACAATCCATAAATACTTTTCTCTTTAAAATAAATAAAATTTCAAACCGAAACTGAGGCATCGCCATGTCAAAATATATATGCCGACCAGTGTATATGCAATGTGCATACGAGGTGTGTTCAAAAAGTATCGCGAATCGTAACTGACAGTTTTCTTCGATTGCAGGGGCGTGGTGCATCATGAGTTCTAGCCACAGGGAAAAACGCTCAATAAGGAATATTACCTGCAAGTTATGCGCAATTTGCTCGAAGCAATCCGCCAGAAACGCCCGGATTTGTGGAAGAACAAGAATTAGCTTTTGCACCACGATAACGCCCCTGCTCACACACATCGTTGTTTGTGCGCGACTTTTTGGCCAAAAACAACACACTAATGATGCCGCAGCCACCCTTTTCCCCAGATCTGGCCCCCTGTGACTTTTTCTTGTTCCCTAAACTGAAGAGGCCCATGAAAGGACGACGTTACGCTTCTCTTGGCGAGATAAAGACGGCATCGAAGGAGGAGCTGAAGAAGATAAAAAAAAATGATTTTTTGAAGTGCTTCGAAGATTGGAAAAACCGTTGGCACAAGTGTATAATATATCATGGGGATTACTTTGAAGGGGACAAAATAGATATTCATGAATAAATAAATAACTTTTGAAAAACCATAAAATTCGCGATACTTTTTGAACACACCTCGTACAATAATAACGAAAATGCATGTAGGAATTGTAAACTGAATGGGTAAACATAAATCATAAATTTACAATTTAGAAACCCAGATCAGATAACATTAAACACACACATGTATTAAATTGTATTGTTAAAAACAACTCCATATTATACAGTACAAGTAATATGCTGCAATACATACAAACATATGCACATACACATATATTTAGTTATTTATGAAAGTTTCTTAGAATAATATATAAGTAATGTAAATACAAAATAAATAATAATAGAATGAATAAAATTCTCAGTCAAGAAAGGTCTTCATTTTATCCCCACCATCGGTAAGAAGATCATACAAATCAAGCATTTTTGATCCTTCGAGCCGGATAAAGAGCTCATCCAAATTAAAAAATTCTGTACTTACAAAACAGGCAAAAAGTCCTGTTCAAAATACAGGCAAATTAAAACAAACATAATTGTAAGATGGGTGTATATTGCTGCATATTAACAACATAAAAATAATAATTAATAATAATTACAACAATTTGAGAATGAATAAATTCTGCAAGTACAAGTCCATCATTGCTCCCCACCACTGAGAAAATAACTTTGGTGTGAATGCTTTACCCTCTTATTCACATTCATTGGTTGACTGTACCGAAATCTGGGTATTTTGTGGCATCATTCTTTTCAATCATAAATAATCATAATACAAGAAAATTAAAATTAAAAAATGTTAAAATAAGTGAAACTCTTCCTTTCACTACAACTATTCAGGCGACTATCTGACACAGGATCCATTATGGACAGAACAATATCTATATCCCGTTGCGGATAACGAAAAAAGAAATCAGTGAGCTGCTAAAAAAAGAAATTATTAAACCAAGTAAAAGCCCTTATTATTCACCTATATGGACTGTTCCAAAAAAATTCACTGACGAACAAGGAAGCCAGAAAGGAGAATGGTAGTTGATTTCCACAAATTATTGCTCAAACAATCACAGATAGATATCTAATACCTGATGTAAATATGACGATATAAATTTAGGAAAAGCAAGAATATTTTAAACTATAGATTTGGGTACCGATGCTGAGATCATACTAAAATTATGGGGGGAACACTTCTCCAAAAGTCTGCTCAATGGCATTGAAAGCATAACGCCAGGAAAAGGCGAACCCGATTCCTTAAATGATGACAATGGAGCAGATGTTCCATTGGCGGACCATGAAGACGAAAGCATGCATAAAGATTGGAATTTAAGTGTGCTGAACCCAATCCACAAAACAGGAGACCCCACAATCTGCGCCAACTACCGTGGGATAAGTCTCCTAAATATCGGTTCTATCGAGTGTATTGTGTGAAAGATTAAAGCCCACTGTCAACAAACTGATTGGACCTTATCAGGGTGGCTTTAGACATAGAAAATCAATAACCGACCAGCTGTTCACCATGCGCCAAATCTGGGAAAAAGACCCATGAGAAGCGCAAAAAATTCCAAATTTTAAACATTTAATCGTCTAATTGAGATAACCAAAGTTTGTTGCAGAAATTTTTAAAGTTTGAAAAGTCAACTTTCTGAATATCTGATGGTTACTTTTGAGAAACGAAAATTAATTGGTGAAATTTTAGTTTGAATGAGAAAACGAAAATTCGTATGTCAAATGTATAGGAACCTAAAAAAAATAGCGACCCCTGAGAGTTAAGCTACAGCGCCTGGTTTGAGGAAGAATTTTTGTTTTGTCAATCACTAACAGGGGTAGGAGTTGAAAAAAAATTCAAAATTTTTTTCTGAAGCACCCTAAACAACATCTTGCAAAAGTATAAAAAACGTCGGATTTTAAAAATTATTGGGTAATTCACTAAGTAATTTCCTTTGATGACAACGGCGGATCTTATTGGATCTTTTCGCAGCCAACTTCACACTAACCATAAAGTATAGATATGTATCTTGTAGAAATGTTTCTAAAAAAAAATATTAAAAAGCAGGCATATACTATCTCTCGTGCAGTAAAGACATCTTTTGTTTTTTTTTCGCTTACTTAGTGCTTTCTTAATTTCTTCGGGTACTTAATTCGTTCCCACCGCTCGCTATTCGTCTCTTTCTTCCATTATTCGTGTTTACACCATCCGTCCAGATCTATCCATCAAAGAAAAATTCCTAAGGGCGAAACAATTGGTTGGCGTGTGTTCCATATTAGACACGCTACATGCATCACTCAATCCAGTAAGAGGCACCGTACACGCTCCTTTTCTCAATTATGTTGCAGAGGAGGAAATCATTCAAGAATTATCCTCCCAAGGAGTGGTCGAAGTGTATAAATTTAAAAATGTATCATTGGGAAACTATTACCATCGGGAGTGGTATTGCTCGCTTTCAATCATTATAATTTACCCAGTAAAATTGACATCACAAGGTGCAGAGTATTAGTTCGTCAATACATACCCCTCCCCATGTGATGCAAATCTTGTCAGATTCTTGAAGAATAAATGACAACGCTATTCTCTTTGTGAAAACTGTTCCCTCCCTCCTCACTCTCCTTCCGACTGTGGTCCCACGTTTTGCGCAAATTGTTTCCAAGCACACCCCTCCTCTTCCAAAAAATTTCCACAATTTGTACACGCTAAAGAAATTATAAAAATTAAAATTACGAACAAGTGTTGATTGCGGGAAGCTACAAAAATATACAAATAACAAACAAACGTAGCAAACACTTCCAATAGCTCATATGCCGACATTGCATCCAGTACAAACGCAAGCAAAACCAGTAAAAGCTATAGTATAGTCACAACAAACAACAGAATGAACTCCACCAATAAAAAGAACTTAAATAAGACACAAACAAATTGACAATATAGACCTTTCCGACATATCCACCACTCCTAGCAAACAAGCCAGCATACCAGACTCCCCCGAAGTAAAATCTTCTTCCTCTTCTGTACTGGCGTGGAAACCGCTTACGCGGTTACCCGTGTTAATAACAGTGCGCCCGTCGTTTCTTCTCTTTGCAAGGTGGCGCCAATTGGAGATTCCAAGCGAAGCCAGGTCCTTCTCCAACTGGTCCTTCGAACGGAGTGGAGGTCTTCCTCTTCCTCTGCTTTCCCCGGCAGGTACTACGTCGAGTACTCTCAGAGCTGTAGTATTTTCGTCCATTGTATATCTCATACAGCTCATCGTTCAATTCAATGCGATATTCGCCGTGGCCAACGCGCAAAGGACCTCTTTCGCAGAAATTTTCTCCCCAAAACTCGCAACATCGACTTATCAGTTGTTGTCATGTTGTATGCCTCTGCACCATATAGCAGGACGGGAATAATGAGTGTCTTATAGAGTTTTGTTTTTGTTCGACGAGAGAGGACTTTAGTTCTCAATTGCCTACTTAGTCAAAAGTAGCACCAGTTGGCAAGAGTTATCCTGCATTGGATTTCCTGGCTGACATTTTGGTGGTGTTTACGCTGGTTTCAAGATAGACGAAATTATCTACAACTTCGAATTTATGACTGTCAACAGGTTTGATGATGAGATATTTCGTCTTGCCCTCGTTCACCACCAGACCCATTTGCTTCGCTGCCTTATTCGTTCTGGAGAAAGCAGAACTAACGGCGCGGTTGTTGAGGCCAATGATGTCAAATACGCCAACAGCTGTACATTCTTATAGAACATTCTCGGTTTAGTTCTGCAGCTCGAATTATTTCCTCCAGAAGAAGGTTGAAGAAGTCACACGAAAGAGAGTCTTGTCTGAAACCTCCTCATACATGCCAAAGGCAAAACACCTGGCATCGATCATATAATGGGTTATTAAAAAAGTCTTGCGGTATTTTTATTGAATCAATTCGTGTGGCACCCATACATCGAGCTTCTTAGTGACTCCAAGCTTCTTCAAATGGTTTATAACGCTTTGATGACTACTATGCCGGTCTTTTATCGCAATTTTCGACGACAGGCCTTCCGGAGCGTGGCGCATCTTTGACCACCTCTACACCAGAACGAAAACGTTGAAACCATCGTTGTGCGGTGGAAATGGAAACTGTATCGGGTCCATAAACTGCACAAATTTTATTGGCGACTTGAGATGCATTTTTGCCTTTATCGTAGTAGTACTGTAAAATATGCCGTATTTTCTCTTTATTTTGCTCCATGTTTGCGACGCTATAACTCATGAACGACTTAAAAGAAACGACAATCAATCAAACACGTGTTAGCGCTTTCCAAAAAGGTATAGCATGACCCGAATCGACGAATAGAACTAGAACTACGCGCTTTCAGCGCCAACTAGCGAAAATACCGCAAGACTTTTTTGACAACCTAATATCTTATCCGATGCTTTCAAATCTAACTTTAATTGCCCAACAAAAGTGACTATCCCTTTATAATATCTTTGCGAAAAGCTACTATCCTCATGCATGGAAAACTGCCACAGTCATTCCAATAATCAAACCGCATAAGCTGTCGAACTTGACATATACCTATTTATTTGCTTTCTTGCCTCAGCAAGACGTTTGAAAAATTTATTGCGAAGGACTCAAACTGCCTTTAGAAGCAGACAAAATACAACCGACTCGCTTTTGCAACTGCAACATTTTGTATCCGACTCGATTGCCACAAAAAACTACGCCACAATCTTGTCCACCGACCTCGAGAATGCCTTCGATCGCGTTGGCGTTCAGCAGTACTGAGCCAACTTGCAGACTAGCGTAAAGAAGAAACGACTGGCGCTCTGTTGTTAACTCGGCTATAATCGCGTAAGCGGTGTCTACGCCAATAAAGAAAGAAGTATCTTTGCGCCTAAAATAGATACAATTGGGCGAAAACTTGACCCTCCCTCCATATAATTATTACCAAGATTTTCGAACTTACACTTGTCCTTGCTCCATATGATTGGTGATTGTATTTAAGGTATCTTAATGAAACCCAGGGAAAATTTTTTTGAGTATGTGGCATATAAGTAGTATGTGGGAGGAGCAAAAATAGATAAAATCTGGTCGATACTACCCTACTCAAATATATTCAATATAAAATGTTCGGTTGCACCCGAACTTAGCCCTTCCTTACTTGTTATATTTGAATATCTTACATTATTATATTCAATCATGCATTTTTATTCATTTTCATAACTTAAATAATTTTGTCCGGGTTTGGAGACCAAATGTTCCTATATGCGTCGACTCATTAGTTGTTGTCGTCGTCCCTGCCTCTGCACCATATAGAGGACGGGAATAATGAGTGACTTATTTAATCGGTCTAATTTTTTGTTATAAATAAATACATTCATTACTAATAAAAAATGATTTTATGTTTCATTTATTGGGTGTATAATAGTTAAATAAATTGTTGAAATGACACGTAAAAAATCCTGTGCGATGTCCACGATTGCGGCCGCAGTTTTGGTCTAAAACAAAAACTTTAAAAAGATTATTGATCTGTAGGAAAGTCGATTGTTTTTTTTTTTTGTTTTTTTTTTTTGAAATTTGAATGAATTAAGGGTTCCTTTAAGTTGGTCGCCTTGACTTGGCGAAGGGGCCTAAGTAACAGTAAAGTGCGCATCCCAAATGGGAACGCACTCTACTCTTACGAAACAAGAGGGACACCCCAAAATTTCCACAATGGTGATATGGATGAAAAAAACCTTCGGTTTTACGCCCATCTCCTAATGTGACCGCACCAACACCACCCTAAGCAAAGGTGTTGAGGTGCCCGTGCCGATGGCTGAATGTTCAGCGTGCGGTAACGAGTAGTTGATCGCTAGCGGTCCCCTCCAATGCTGGGGCGAGGTCAGAGGCCTTAAAATTCCTTCTTTACGTATACCGTCTTTGCGGACGAGTGACCAACCCTTTCCGTGAACAAACAAACCACAACAGCAACAACTACAACAACCAACTTGACGACAACCGCTACGATTACTCGAACAGCTACGTCATATCCGAATCCGATGAGGACGATCTACTCGCCTCCAGCCAGAAGACAATTATGAGTACTACCGACGTATCAGCCACAGTGCACCGGTAGAGACAGCAGCTGAAACCACCAAATCAGGATTGGAAACCTCCACCTCCAAAGCTGCCATGAGAACCATCCAACGTGCCCCGGTAGCTAAAGGAGACAACCAGCGCAAGAAACGCAAAATATCCCAGTATGAACTGAGGAAAAATCGGAACCAGAAGGCAGTCTTTGTACTTGGAAAGATTGCTAAAGATCAGGCAGCCGGCAACGCAGTTGATGAAGAGGAAATCAAGCGCCTCAAACAGACAGTGGAGGATTACGAAATCTTACTGAAAACGAAGCAATCCGAACCTTAAGTCGAGAGCACAAACCCGAGCAGTTCTCAAGAAAGGAATCGCTCAATCTTCGAATTGCAATGCACTCTGTCCAAAAAAATAGACGGAGTTAAGGGGAACAAAGCAGCTCAACAACAGCAAGACATTTCTGCGATACAACTTCTTTTCACCAAGCACAGTGCAGGAACGATGGGTGGAGATCGATCAGATTGTCGAGTATGGTGCTAAGCTACGTACTCGATAGTCCTGCGAGTCCCAACCCAGAGTTTGAGTCCTCTGAAATTCTTAGAGGTTACAGGGTCATCAATTGCGCGGACCAGGTCTCTCTAGATTTCCTAACGGGTAGCGCTGTTAAAATTAGCAACGCCTTTTTAGGCCTCTAACTGAGCCTTAGATATCCCGAAGAGACCTCGTGCTCGCATTTGATTGCCCCCTCTAGAGGAGCCAGGATAAAAACTCTTCAGGCGCATCAAGCTCCAAAAGAAATCTATACCAGGCATAGATGAGTACCAGCTGATAAAGGACGAGAAACCGAATAAAGCAAGCAGACCAATACTAGTGGCCATTTGTGATGAGTCCTTACGTATAGTCTCTTACGAAGGCTGACAATAAAATCAGATTCGGTATTCGCAAGGCAAGGATTACAATCAGGGTGTCGACTGAACACTAATTTCGAAATTCCTTGACTTTTCCCTGACCGGAAATAAAATTCCAGAACCTACAAAAAAACTAATTGTCATTCAAAAATTCGTTATAATTTTAAATTATTTATTTTAAAAATAATTTTTACACTTAATACCCGGAAAGATCAGTTTCTTTCGATCAAATGTTTATAACTTTTGAAAATCCAATAATTACTATTAGAAGTTCTTTTCTTTTTTATTATTAATTCTTCATACACTCAGTTTTTTCAATATTATTGATCACAAAAAAAGAAGAAGCATAAATTAAGAAATTAAATAACATCAAATAATTTTAAGTATTGTCTGCAGTACGATTGACTAGAATTCGAATGACTAAATTAGAGATAAATTACTGATGTTTGATCATTTTCATTTCCTCATCAACTTGTTCTAATTGCCCACGCATATTTTCAAGGATAGCTTTTTTTGCTTCCAATTCTTGTACTTGAATCATTTTCTTTTCTTCTTTAACAATTTCGTAGTCTGCTCATTTTCTTTCGCTGTGTAATGTTTCAGTATAACGAGCAAGTGCGTTACGAGCTTTGACAATAAGTTTTTTGGTAATCTCAACATTTTCAATTCCTCCGCGGACAGTAACAGTATCCGCCACTAAAGATTCTTCTTTAAGATTTTCTATCAAGCATTCCTTATTTACTGAAAAACCTCTTTCCTCTTTCCAGTTACAATTTTCATTACTTTTTCGACATTTTCAGATTCTGGAAAATCTTCAAAAATTGTAATCCAAAATCGATCCAGTCGTTCTTTTGATGTTGAAAAGTTTTGCAACAATTCTTTAACTACAGGCATTAGAGCATAAATTAAATTAAACTACCTAATATAACCACTACAATCTGTGTTTACTTTGCATACATTTACGAAGTATGTATACAAATAATACCCGGTTTTCAACGAATTTTCATGAGAGCGTCGGTTTAGGGATGGTAAACTCGATTCCGATTCTACTCGAGAATCGAGCTTTCTCGTAAAATAATCGATTTTTCGGAATCGATCTTAAGTTGTAGTCGAAGTCGATTAAGAATCGATTCTTGACATTC
The DNA here is from genome assembly GCA_037783105.1 of Bactrocera zonata. Classification (NCBI taxonomy): domain Eukaryota; kingdom Metazoa; phylum Arthropoda; class Insecta; order Diptera; family Tephritidae; genus Bactrocera; species Bactrocera zonata. The sequence continues at coordinate 1,922,777 of JBAWJQ010003389.1, read as the reverse complement.
GACTTTACTATTAATTAAGTGACTAGTTTCAAGTTATACATACTACATACGATTTACTTTAAAAAAATAAACATCGGGTCGAATGTCCAGTGTCACCAGTGTAGAAAGCAATTGAAATATAATAATAGTACGTCTAGCTTAATCAAACATCTCGAAAAATCACATAAACTTTCCTTAACTGCTAATCAAAATCTCACATTGAGTGAAAAAGAGAGGGACGATGAAATAATAAGTTTCTCACAACCTAAAAATGTAAATATATAGGTTTATATTTATAACCTTCAAATCTATACTATACTGTTTTTCTTGTATTTTGGATATACTTATATATATATGGATTAAGCTGTACAATTGAGTAATCGGTACAACGACAATGATGAAGCGGGTGGAGTACCAATTGAATTAAGGCAGGGATGGGCACATTTTTAGCCCGCAAAGTTAGCAAAGTGCGCACGGGGGCTAGATGAGGGGAATATCAGTTTACGGAGAGAAGGGCATAACAAGTTGCGAAAAGTTGCGAAAAAAATCAATCACATTCCTCCGTAACTTAATGTTCATCGCAGAGTTGTTGCGGCAATACTGACATTGTACACAAATTAAAGAGCGGAAGTTTACTTTATATCGGAATTGTACAGTTGTGTGAACAAAAAGAGGTAAACATAATTTGCCGGGTGTAGAGTTTCGCATTAAAATTTGTTTTTATTTACCTTTGCATGGTGGGAAATTCTAATCACTGTTAGGAAAAAATATATAAGTTATACTTGTATCTAAAAACAATTTTATTTAATAAGAAAACAGTACATTTTAAAATTTCACAACACCTATAGTTGTTCCTATTTTGTTCACACCACTATACATGAGATAGAACAGTTAATGGTGGTGATGCCAGTTGTAAAAATTCATTTTAGCTACAATTGAGAAAACTTCTCACGTTGTGGGCTTTCAGACGTACATATGCAAGGCTGTTTTATATATATGCAAAAAAAAAAAAAAAAAAAAAAGATACTTGAGACCATAATATATTACATATATATATATATATATAATTTAATGAAAATGCTTATATAAATATATATCATAAATATATATTAATATTTGTGATATTTCCAGTTTGGTTGTTTTATCAAAATATTCAAAGAATTTAGGTTTTTATCTATAATTGTTCTGTTAAATTTTAAAAATGTAAGTTGTCTCTGGAAATGTATTAAAATAATAATACGCGCTATAGAAAGGGAACACATATTTTCAAAAATATAAGATATCAGCAAATAAAAATATATTTGCGCGGTATGGCATTATTGATTGAGAGTGGCTAAGCACACAAATAGAATACAAACACTAATGGCAAAGAGTTTCTGAGAAACATCGTATTTCGCTTCTCCCTCCGCTACGAGCGGCAGGCGTTTTGTTCTCGTGTTCATTAGAACAATGTTGCCATTACTCAATACGCATATGTAGTTTTGCACACATCTAAGTTTTCAATTATAATTTTTCATAATATAAAATACCAAAACTGAAATCAAACTAGTAAAACTAGTTTATATATTTATAAATAATAGCATTCGATCCTAATTTTGAGTTAGTTTAAGAAAATTTCAAATATATTGAAGACAATTTTTATAATTACTACAGTATATAGAGACTGGCAACCCTGCGTTGTGAGAGAGTAATCTGCTGAGTCGTTTCTACGGGGTAAGCCCCAAGTCGTTGGAAATTCTACGGTAAGTGGGCGGTAGAAGAAGGTAGAATTGCGCTCTCATAAGATTCATTTGTGTATATGCGTTTGAAGAAACAGTGGTTCAGAAACTGAAATTATTATAATTTAAATGTGCCGAAATGTTGTCAGCGAGTAAAGGCAGTGTCCAAAATTTAAAAAGAAAAATTAGTCCATTTAATGTGGAATGGGAAGAAAAGTATTTAAGTCAGGAAAGCTCTGCTATGTATATATTTAATAGATCTGCAGTGCTCTACTCTTTTAAAAACAAGTTTGCGCAAATTTCAGACAGAATTACTTTTTTTAAAGATCTTTGTTTAAAGAAATATCCATGTTTGAAATTTTTTTCTTCGAAAATTATATGTATCTATGTTTGGAAGTACCTACACTTGTGAACAATTTTTTTCAATAATGAAATTAAACAAACATTTAATAAGATGTAGGTTATCTAATTTAAATTTTGGTACAATAATGCATGTAGCTACAGTAAATGAAATTAAATCAAACATAGAATTTATTATGTCAAATAAACTAAATTAAATGCTGTTATAAAGACATATTAAAAAAATTATTACTAAAATTAAATACTCATTATAGTTTTTGTTATTTGTCTTACATTTTAAAAATTTATAGTAGTTACAAAGAAACTTAGAATTGTTAGGCAATTTTACAATTATTACCCACAGTGCAACTTCCCATATGTGCGCGCGCTTGTGTTTTCGTCCATGTAAAATCTGTCAAACGAAAACACAGTTTTCGCTGAAAACTACTTGAAAACTTACATTCCACTCATTATAATCTGTGCCTGCTCTAGTTTAATCGATTTTTTTGGAAGATATATTTTGCCGGCCCTAATTGTCATTTGATATTTGTTTACATTCCATATACAAATACAGCTGTCACTTAATATTCTCATATTAGGGTGATTCTCTTGTTCTTGCAAAACCCTTGCACGGTGCACCAATTGCAGAATTTTCTTCTTGGTGCAACGGCACAACAAACACACGCAAAAATTTATTTGCAATGGCTGTAAAATATGTCAGACCAAAACCCATGTTTATTTTCGTGCCGTCATATATTACTAGATTCTGCAATGCGTGCTCTCTTGGCCTTGCATATTTCGCTATAGGACTTTTGCATTTTGTGTCATCTTGCAAGAGCAAGAGAATCCCCGTATTGATAGTTGTCAGTGAAAACTCACCGAAAACACACATTGTCGGTCCGAACGACTTACATTCCATAATATACAAATGTGTTTTCAAAATGTTTTCAATGTCGGTCCGAACATAGTATTATAAATTTCCCTGACCCAAGTTAAAATTCCCTGACTTTTCGCTGACTATTCCAGAAATTTCAAATTCCCTGATATTTAAAGGTTTTCCAGGTCAAACGCCACCCTGAAAATCTTCCAAGGCGACAAAGCGGCTGACGGAGACGACACGGAAGAGGTCGACGACCAGCCAGCTTCTAAGGAACCTGGACATCACGGAACAATAATAGCCTTAGCTGTGTGCAGATAAACCTCAATAATATCGCATGCAACAAGGACGATAGGCCGACTTTTATTTTCCCCAAGTTCTGAAAGGTTTCCGGGTTAGGAGAAAGTACTGGATTTCACGATATCAACAGACACAGATAGTCTCGTTGTGGATGACTTGAGGGAATCCGATGAGCAAAGGGGCTTCAAAAAGGAAGCAATAATAGCATCAGCAATCTTCAAGAACTTGATAGAGAGGTAGAGAAGATAAAAAAAAACCTTAAGAACAACATTCAATAAATCCGCTCCGCTAACAGAGTTCTTGGTGGAACAGTAATTTTAAGAACCTGAGAACACAACTATGAAAAGCTTTCAATGAGAGTTTCAGGACCAAAACCGTCAGGAAAGCCAAAACTGACTCCTGGCGATCATTCCGCACAACGATGAAAGGCTCCAGAGAATCCGCTAGGCTGAGTAAAATGCTATCCAAAGAACGCATCAATACTGCTTACATAAAGGCGGAAGGAAATGCTTGGACCTCCACTGCAGAAAAATCTTTGGAGGTACTTATTAAAATGCATTTCCTTTGGAGTCAGCAGACGTCGACAACGGAGGTTCAACCAGAACCACTGGCTAACGCAGCTGACTACCTAGGCCTGATAGTAGACAAAAGGAAACATCCCAAGAAGTTGGAAAAGAAGTTTTACCAAAACCAGACAGAAGAACACACGATAATGCTAACGATTTTAGACCTATGTATAAGCTTCACATCCTTTAAGCTGAAGGTACCAGAAAGGCTAATGGATTTACATACAAGAATAAGGTAACTGCCCGTCCCGATGTGATAAACGTGATTAAAAAATCACCACGTTACAAACAATACTCCATTACCGCATTTCTTGCTATAGAGAGCCTTTAATAATATAAAAGTAAAATGTATCTCTCATTTTTACCAATTCTCTTTCAGACTCGAATATCAAGAGTATCGATAATTCGAAAACGATCAGTGCATGAATCAATAGTGCCCTTTCGAATTTACAACAGTGGTGTCATAATTTCGAACATAATCTTGCCGTAATTGTTTTGTTGTGAAGTTTTCATGTTTTTTTTATCAAAAAATAAATAAATTGAAATCAATTACGATGGTGTTACTGCGAAAAAACACAGCAATAGAAATGTGTAAATGAATGATTGAAAGTATATTTTCAACATTTAGGGTTTAGTCTCATAAAGTTATAAGTTATAAGATTCGAAAACATTGCATTGAGAATTGTAAATGTGTAAACTCATTTTTGTATGTAATCACAAATTTTTTAATCAAGTGAAAAAATTATAATTTTATGATTTTACGATGCTATATGACGATGCTATACCCCAATTATAAAAAAAATTTAAATGAATAACGGAAAGTATACGTTGAACACCGCGAAACATGGAATTTTTTCCATTAAAACGCCGTATATATTCGTAAAGTAGGATTAAAAACAAAAAATTTGAGACATTTTCATGTTTTCAGAAAAGCCGCTCTCCTGAACATTTACCTTAATTTTATATCAAAAAAATACGTACTTCTAATATGGTAAAGTTCCAAGCAACCTGGAGAACATCCTATATCCGACCATACCCATTCCCAAACTCCTGAGACGTTATACTAAACTTTCACCGCGGTAGTTTTCAATTTTTAACGCAAATATCTAAAAAAAATATATGTTTTCTTGATCTTAAGAACTGTCTGAGGTTAAAATATAGAATAGCATCCCCGGATTTCGGGGATAAAATGGTTATCACTGGAAAGGTGACGGTCCTAGATCACGAAAATATATATATGTAATTGCCGCTGACTTATAGTTTTAAAGACATTTGCATTTAAAGTTGAAAAATTTACAACTTTTACATTGATAATTTGTATATTGTGGATAACTTTTTTACTTATATTATATACTTTTCACTTAGTAACACTTCACTATAACGTTTCTGTATATTAATTTTTTATATTTGTTGTAAATAAAGGTTTATTTCAATTATTTTGAGGCACTATTCCGATTACTTTGGCGGAGGGGTAAAAAAACCGAATTTCCGTATAAATGGGGTATGTACGGATAGGAAAGCTTCTCCAGAGGAGGAATATCCAAAAATAACATAAAAATAACTAATATTTTTTGAAATATTCACGTTTAAAAATTCAAAAATTTGCACTAAGAAAACATGTTATTTCTCTATGTTTTACTAAATTTTTTCAAGTTCTTTACACTGTATATTTAAATATATACTCTAAGCCTTGAAATAAGCTTACATTTCACAATTATTTTGCAATTTTTAGACTAAATTTAGTAATTTAAAAATCACTTGTCAAATTTATGGCTGAAAAATTTAGAGCGCTTATATTTGTAAGGAAAACCAGCATTGCCACACCTTAAAAACCAAAAGTGAAGGATTTTTCAGCGTTTCACAGCGTTTTCTTTGTTTCTACTTTCGAGTGATTCTTTTTTCTTAATTAACTATAAAAAAAACTATAAAGAAGCTTTTTCAAGCTAAAATTTAATATGTGAACACTTTTCCATATGTATATGTACATACATATATGAATATATGAATAATATGTGATTTATATTTAATAAACACAGATAAGTAAAATCGTGTGATAATATTATATATGTTTATGATTGTAATATAACAGTTTTATATACATATTACAATTTTTTACTATAATAAAATCATCTCACAATATTGTAAATTGTTTGTTATATTATTATATAATAATTTATAATTGCCTTCAGAGTTTCTGAATTTGTCTATGTTCACTTCGTTTGGACTAGATGTCCAAACGAATGAGCAGTCCTTAAAATTTTTGCAGACTTGAAATTAATTCCTTCAAGAGATTCCATTCCCCCTGTATGCACTAAGTGTAGGAATCCAATGCGGGTCGAAGAGGACAACCAATCCAAGTTAGGATGGGTTTGGAGGTGCAATACGAACCCATCAAAGAAAGGTGCGAAAGATTCTCGCCTTTATATAAATCCTGCGCAGGGTACATTTTTTTATGGTAATTGTTGCAGATTAGCGCCTAAGGAGATCTTGGCGATAATTTGCTGCTTGCAACGAAAGTTAATGTGGTGACTCTCCATGGTCATCTTAATAACTGGCGCAAACAAAACAACGAGTCTTCTCTGAGTTGTGGTCCTACACTTAGTGCACACAGGGGGAATGGAATATCTTGAAGGGATTAATTGCACGTCTTACAAAAATTTTAAGGACTGCTCATTCGTTTGCACGACGTGAACATAGAAAAATTTCCTAATTTTTTGTGGATTTTAGGATGGGGGACCGCCGAAGTCATTTTAACGTTCATATAAATGAATATAATATATATATATGAGTTAAATAAAAAGCACTTAATTTGTAGTGCTTTCAGGAAAGCCTTCAACCTTTCTTCTACACCTACCAGGAACGTGGCGAAAAACGAAGGATTTTCAGAAAAATCACATTTTTGTTTTAACTTTACAAACGCTCTAGCGGTTTAACTGTTTGAACAAGGTGAGTTAAATATAAAGCATTGGTTAGATAATTTGAAGTGCTTTCAGGAAACCCTTCAATCTTTCTTCTACTCCTACCAGGGGCTTGGCAATTGTCAAATTTTCGTTTCAACTTTACAAACGCTCTAGCGGCTAAACTATTTGAACGAGGTGAGTTAAATAAAAAGCATTGGTTAGATAATTTGTATATATATATATTGCCGCTTTAATATTTCTTCGAATTCATAAATTCCTGGAAAATCGTTGACATGGTGCGAGTTTACACAATTCGTGGAAAATCAACTAAATTGTGAGAAATTTAAAAATATGTATTGGTTTCGCATTTTTAAGACTATTCTATTTCTACTATTAGCAAAATAAGCATATTATAATGTAATATCATATATTACACTATCACCTAAAACTTATTCAGGGGTGTTGTGGAATCCAAGACAGAATTGCATAGCTGTCAGAATTGCAAACCAATTCTGATTTTAAATGGTGTCGCAGAATCTGATTGGATTTTCGTCTTTTCGAACATACGCAAAACCAATATTCGAACCAGCTGTTTACTAATGTGACAAAACTTGCAAATGAATACATACAAGCAATCCTATTAAAATTTTTAATGAGTTCCGAATTAAAGAAAGATTTTAAAAGATAACATTTATTCAATGAATAAACCGGCATTTGGGTGTTAAATTTCGTTTTTTTTTAATGTTTACTAAAACTGAACGTCATATGGGATTGGGGCAAAGTTTATTATTTTTGTCATTAAATTATCTTATATTTAAACTAAAAAAAAAAACTAAGAAAAGTTAAGTTTGAACATACTTATATTTAAAGTAAAATTTTTTTAAACCAAATTTTTTTCTTTTATTTTAAAAAATTTTACACTTTTTATTTTACATTTTTCCAGTTTAACTTGAACATAAGTTATTTAAAAATATGAATCTCTTTGAATTTTTTGTTTCCGATAGAAATCGCGACCTGCATCCTGCCCGCCGTCTGGCATATGCACAAGCGATAAGCATCTGGCAATTGCTTTTCAAAGGCAAATGTAAAAGATTTCGTATAAATAAAATTTGCGGATGATGTTTAAATATATAACTATAAATCCTAGAAATTTCGCTTCAATCAATTATTTCTTTCCTTCCCAAAAAAAACCGATTTTTTTAAGCCTCTAAAAAAAGGCTCCCCTCTTAAATATCGGCATTTTTTTTTCAAAAACTCAATAATTAAGACATTTCGTGTCTTATTCTTATGTTTTCTCTTATAGAAATAAATGCCCCTATTGCGGTTTTCAACCCGACTTAGTCGAATTGAAGTTAAGGCAATTCAACTTCAGGTCAACCAAACTCTTTTTCGGTATTGCGAACTTCAACTAAGTTCAGTCGAAGTATGATTGGCGTTGCCAACTTAAGAAAGGGAAATTTGACAGATAGTGAAACTGCTAAAATTTTTTAAACGACATATCTAAATAATTTAATTCAGTTGTCGCTCGCGAAAAAGTGAATAAACATTAAAATAAATAAAAAAAAATGGATATAAGTTTTGATTTATATTACAATGGCGAAAATATTGGGGGCAAAATTGATGTACTACGTATACGAAAAAGCCTTCGTGATCACTCAAATCCATTGGAGCTTCCAAATGCAAAGTAAGCCATAGTTTTTTCACAATTGAGTGGCTTTTTAATAATATTTGTTGCAGATTCATAAGTTATTTTCGATTAAATAAAGAAGCATTTTGTTTTTTACTGATTGAGATGTAGGAACATTTCCACAAACGTGTGCGAGGAACGGCCATACCTCCTATATTAAAATTATGCGCAACTCTGCGTTTCCTTGCTGACGGTGGTTATCAAAAATGCAGTGGAAATGATTTTAACATTGGGTTGGCGCAACCTACGATATCTTTAGTAATTAAAGAGGTTCTAAATATAATTGAACAACGTATTTGTGCCCAATGGATTAAAATTCAAATGACTGAGGAGGAGCAAAACGCTTCAAAAGTTTCATTTTCTTCAAAAAGTACTTTCCTGGGAGTAGTTGGTTGCATCGATGGGACTCGTGTTCGCATAATTTCACCAAGAAAAGAAGTGCAACATCTTTTTCTTAACAGAAAGGGCTACTTCAGTTTAAACGTGATGATTGTATGTATAAAAATCTGAATTATATTTCAAACAAAATGGTATAATTTCTTAAAATTTTTAGCTTTGTAATTATAATATGTCCATTCGGTAAGTGGATGCTAGGCATGCAGGCGCAAATCATGACTCTTTTGTTTTCAATGTTAGCGATTTGAAAGTTCATTTACAGAACAACATACAGAATAACCCTTGGATCTTGGGTAAGACTTTATCGTATTTATTGCTAAATAATTGGAGTAATGTAATTTCTTAGGTGACGCTGGTTATCCTCTGCATAAATTTTTAATGACGCCTTATCGCTTGGCGGAAGCTTCTTCACCCCAAGCACGCTACAATACAGTACACTCAAAGGCCCGGAATATTGTGGAGCGGACAATTGGTGTACTCAAGAGTAGATTTCGATGTCTTTTATCTGTACGATTAACTCCACCAATTTTTCGAATTGCTTTTTGTTGTAACTTTATTTTTTCTAAAATTTATAAAAAATATTAATTAAAATTAATTTAACATCAATGAAAATAGTTATTTTACCCGTTCTCCATTTTTCTCTAATATTTTTTTGTATTTCACTGCACGAATATTGAACTTCAACTGCTATTAAGCAGTCGAAGTTTATTTATATTCTAGTCAACCCCACTTGTACAGGGTTGAAAACCGCAATACCAAAAAAAGTTGAAGTTCGATAATACTACCGCAATTTTTTTGACGGATTAAGTTGAAGTCGGCAATACCGAATTTTTAAACTTCGACTAAAATGCAGTTAGGTTGAAAACCGCAATAGGGGCAAAAGATAAATTAATTCGTAACATTAAAACAACTTGATTTTTTAACTGGCATTTCAAATCTGTGTGCGATTATCTTCTTGATTTGTTTCTGACAGCAAAACCGATAAAATTGGTTTCCGTGACACCCAAAACCGATACAAATTCTGTTTCGAATATCAAACCAATAATATCTGAATTCATGACACCTACTGCTTTTTTTGATCGGTTTCAATTCTGATTCCGACAACTACCAGATTCCACAACACCCCTGATTATGAAATTAGCGGCCTTCGGCCGCGCTCTAACAAAATAACTCTGGCCGAGCGAATACCCAGGGTGACTGAAGTACTTTCGCATAGTACTTCTTTCTGCGTTGGCGGCCTTCGGCCGCGCTCTAAAAAAAATAACCCTGGCCGAGCGAATACGCGGGGTGACTGAAGTACTTTCGCGTAGTACCCCTTTCTGCATTGAAAATAAAAAAATATATTGACTTTTTGGTATAAAGTGGTTATAATTTATGGTTATCATGCACTCAAAATTTAAGTTTTCGTTATAAAATGGTAAATTTTGGTTATTATATCTGTCAGCGATTTCCATTTATTTTTGATGATACATAGGTTTGTATTCTAGGTGACAATATGTATATTATTATATTTAAAATATGAGTTTGAGTGCATAATAACCAAAAAATATAACTACTTTATATCCAAAACTCAAACTTTGTTTCAATATGAGTGCATGACAACCGAAAAATATAACCACTTCATACCCAAAACTCATATTTTAAATATAATATTCAGGGGTGTTGTGGAATCTGATAGTTGTCGGAATCAGAATTGAAACCGATCAAAAAAAAAGCAGTAGGTGTCATGAATTCAGATATTATTGGTTTGATATTCGAAACAGAATTTGTATCGGTTTTGGGTGTCACGGAAACCAATTTTATCGGTTTTGCTGTCAGAAACAAATCAAGAAGATAAACGCACACAGATTTGAAATGCCAGTTAAGAAATCAAGTAATTTTATTGTTACGAATTAATTTATCTTTATTTCTATAGGAGAAAACATAAGAATAAAACACGAAATGTCTTAATTATCGAGTTTTTGAAAAAAAAAATGTCGATATTTAAGAGGGGGGCCTTTTTAGAGGCTTAAAAAAATCGTTTTTTTTTTTTTGGAAGGAAATAATTGATTGAAGCGAAATTTTACTTTAAATATAAGTATGTTCAAACTTACTTAACTTTTCTTAGTTTTTTTTTTAGTTTAAATAGAAGATAATGTAATGCCAAAAATAATAAACTTTGCCCCAATCCCATATGACGATCAGTTTTTTTTGTCTATCCTGCCCACCAATTAAGAAAAATCGTAAAAATGAAAAAAACGAAATTTAACACCCAAAGGCGTATTTATTCATTGAATAAATGTTATCTTTTAAAATCTTTCTTTAATTCGGAACTCATTAAAAACTTTAATAGGACAGCTGGTTCGAATATTGGTTTTGCGTATGTTCGAAAAGACGAAAATCCAATCAGATTCTGTGACACCATTTAAAATCAGAATTGGTTTGCAATTCTGACAGCTAAGCAATTCTGTCTTGGATTCCACAACACTACTGAATATATATATCGTCGCCTAAAATACAAACCAATGTATCATCAAAAATAAATAGAAATCGCTGACAGATAAAATAACCAAAATTTACCATTTTATAACGAAAACTTAAAATTTGTTTCAATGTGACTGCATAATAACCAAAAAATATAACCACTTTATATCCAATATTGAAATAAAATTTAAGTTTTCGTTATAAAATGGATAAATTTTGGTTATTATATCTGTCGGCGATTTCCATTTATTTTTGATGATACATTGGTTTGTATTTGGTGAAATAGCTCCTTGAAATAGGGATGCTCGATGAACATCGATGTTCGATGATCATCGATGTTGAGAGCAAAAACATCGATGTTTTAATATCGATGTTACCATACGAAAAATATCGCAACATCGATGTTAACGGAATCAATCATCGATGTCAACTTACGGCCTCACGCACGACACGGACGTCCACCAAACCAATGCAACTTAGGAAACAAATTATGTCTTCTATGAACGCAGCCACAAATCAAATTTTTTAATTGTGAACTTCACAAAAAACAGCCACAAATCAAATTTTTTAATTGTGAACTTCACAAACTGAAAAAATGTGAACGCGTCATTCCGGTCGTTCCCTTCATTCGTTCGTTCTTCGTGATTCGTCTTGGACATTTACGCTCACTCCCACTTCTATTTGTTTGTTAATAAAAAATTGTGTTGTGCGTACCTATTTAAATTTACTGATTTGTTCGTATTCTACTGGTGTTGTGCATATAGTATACATATATTACATGGAATACAACAATATGTAAGTTTTTAATGATTGAATTCTATCTAAATATTGAATTCATATGTTTGCTTTTTGCGCATGCTAAAGGAAATTATTGTTTTTAAGGTTATAAATGCTGTATTAGAGACAAGGACTCCCACTTCTATTCGTTTTTTGATAAAAAATTGTGCTGTGCGTACATATTTACATTTACTGATTTGTTCGTATTCTACTGGTGTTGTGCATATATATATATTGTTTTTATACGGCTGTGGTGTAAATGCTGCTGTTTTGGTTGCATTGAAAGTAGTATATTAAGGTGACATAACATTTTATTTTATGAACTTTTCAATGAATATTTTTGCATGTTTTGGTTATTCGAGTTCATGTCTGAATTTTATTTTCACTTAATTGAATGTTTTCAGGGATACAGGAATAGAATTAAAAATGCCGCCAAAAAGTCGCTTCTGGGAATTTTTTGAAAAACTTGAAAATAACGAAGCCAAATGTCGGTCTTGCCACAAATTCATAAAAACTTATGGCAACACTACAAATTTAAAGTTACACATTGAAAAAATGCAAAGCTCATTATTAGGTAAACATGGCAACGACGAGAACACAGTTCATAAAACAGGCGCAAAGAAATTACGTAAGGAGACATTCGTAAAACCTTTAATGTCAACTGCTTCTACTTCTGCTAAGAGAATTACACCTGACTCTGCCCTATTTGACAACGGTTCAATTGATTCTGATTGTAGTTGTAATGCAAGTGACATAAGTGCATCTCTTCGCAAAAAAACATTCCAGCCGACCCTAAATGAGAGTTTTAGGAGCATATCTGAATTTTCTGAAAATGGAACTAAAGGCGTTCGACTTTCAAATGCTATCTTGTATATGATTTGCAAAGATTCACAGCCGTTCCAGATTGTTGAAAATGAAGGATTTCTAACCTTAATGAAAACAGCTACTCCTCTGTTTAAAGTCCCATCCAGGCATACTTTCAAGAGAATGCTAGAGAATCGATATGAAGTTACAAAGAATCTTTTTAAAAATAAAATCAAAGGTGTACGTAATATAACGATGACAACCGACATATGGACGGATACTATGCAGACTAAGAGTTTTCTTGGTGTCACTATACACTTTCTTGACGAAGATCGCATGACATCAGTGACTCTAGGAGTTTATGAGTTAGACGAATCGCATACTGCTGAATACATTGGAAGAATGCTGTTGCAGACATGTCATGATTGGTGTATAGATCCAGAAAAAGTATTCACTGTAGTAACGGATGGAGGAGCAAATGTTGTTAAAGCGGTAGATGTCTCATTTGGAAAAAAATGTCATATTATTTGTTTTGCTCACCTACTGAATTTAGTAGCTCAAAAATCGATTGCAAAAACAATGCACTTACCAGAATTAATTGCATCTGTTAAAAGGATTGTCACCTGGTTCAAGCATAGTGTAGCGGCGAGTGATGAATTACGAAAGGATTCTGATCTAAAATTAATACAAGATGTCAGCACTCGCTGGAATTCCACCTTTTATATGGTGGAAAGATTTTTACATCTGCGACCAACGATTAATCAAATTGTTAATTGCCATACAAGTGCTCCTCCAATGATAACTGCAAAAGGTATTGAAGAGTTAACTGAAATCTTTGAAATTTTACGCCCTTTAGAAGTTGCTACTAAAGAAATATGTGGAGAAGACTATGTTACAAGCAGCAAAGTCATTCCCATAGTACGAATGCTAAACTTAAAAATGAATAACATCAAAACAAACAGTTCTTTGGGTCAACATCTTAAGCAGAGCATATCTGAAATCAGTAAACGTTTGTTACCCTCTGAACATTTTCAAGATCCCATAGCATGTTCGAAAGCAATTAAATGTGTCAAAGAATTACTAAATACTACGACGGAAACAGAAGTAATTGAAGAAGTTATTAGTTGTTCGCCAGATACAACAGAAGAATTTAATTTGTGGAGCGAACATTATAAACTTGTAAATGACAAAAACTCTACGCCTTTGTCTAGTGATCACGAAATACCTTCAGAGTTGAGTTACTTTTTGAAAAATCCAGTGTCTGATCTCAAACAAGATCCTCTCCAAGTTTGGAATAATGTCATCGGTTCCACTTACCCGAAATTAAAAAAAATAGCGGTAAAATATTTGAGTAGTATCGCGACATCAACGCCATCCGAAAGGCTGTTTTCAAAAGCTGGTTCTACTCTTTATCAACAAAGAAACCGATTAAAAGGTTCTTCCTTATCAAAATTACTTTTCCTTCAGTCAATAAATAAAAATTATTGGGATATGTAATAGGCTGACTTCGAAAACGTACTACTGCAAAATTTTGATGCGGTTTTACTACAGTATTTATACATCATCTGTATGCAAAGTCTAATAACATCGTATTACTATGCATTGTATATTTTGACGTTTTACAACATTTTAACTGCAAAGTTTATTTTCGCAAACAGCTGTTTTAGAAATTTAAATTCAACGAGCGTAAAGAAAACAAAATGGATCAAAATAAAGCCAAGAGTGCAATTATAAACGTTTTTTTGCGTTTATCTGAAAATAAATGCACAAACAACATTCAAATTTTTCGTAAAATATTTAAATCAAAATATAAAAGAGTGTGCATTTTAAATAATTTCAAGTATAATAATGATAAAAAGCACATTAGAAGAAAGGTGCCTAAAAATTCGGGATTCTGGAAAACTATTAGCGAAATGCCAGTTGATGTATTTTTTTCCCACTTTAGGATGAAACCTTCCACGTGTAAGTTACCTTACATACAATATGTTCATAAGTATAAGTTTTATATATTTAAAAATTCACAGAAGCTTCAAACTATGTTAAAGCCATTATGGAGAACACCTCGAACTGGTCGGCCTTGCTTATCGTTAGAAAGATGTATATACATAACTCTATGGAAACTTAGCAACCAAAACAGTTTCCGTGAATTAAGTGATCGTTTTCACTTAGGTATTGGTACTGCTTATTACAACTTTATTCGCACAATAAAAGCAATTGGTCGCTTAAAAGCAAAGTTAATAAAATTTCCAGCAACCGACCAAAGCCAACGAGCTACTATGGAGCAGTTTGAGTCTAGTCGTGCTCTGCCCTTTCCATTTGTGTTAGGGTGTGTTGATGGAATGCATGTTCGCATTCAACAGCCTAAAACTGATAGCATAAGTTATTACAATAGAAAAGGACAATATTCAGTTGTTGTACAGGTAAATATTATCTTCTTCAGGTATATTTAACACTTAAATGTAACTTCAATATATGTAGGCAATAGTGGATAGCAAAATGCGTTTTACTGATGTATTCGCTGGATATTCAGGACGGTGTCATGATGCATCCATATGGCGCAACAGCCCAATACGACAAGCTATCATAAACAAGACGCTTAAAATTTCGCCACAATATCATTTATTAGGAGACGGTGCTTATCCTTTAGAGACTTGTTTAATGGTACCATACAAAGATAATGGGTATCTTACACAAGAACAAAAAAGATTCAACTATGTGCTAAGTTCGACAAGAGTCTTCATAGAGCAGGCTTTCGGTATTTTGAAAAAAAAATTTCGAATTCTTAATTATCTTGAAATCCAGAACTTGATCTTGGCAAAGCACATAATAATGGCTTGTATGGTGCTTCACTATTTTATTATTGACAACGAAGATTGTAATATTGACGAAGAAACTATAATAAATGAAATAGATGTTGAATATATTTCACAACCTGATGGGTCTACAAATTTTTTAAGAGAAGAAGCCATACGAAAAAGAACTAATCTAACTACTTTACTTTCAGCTTCAATTATTAATGCAAAAATTATCGATGGATCCAACATCGATGTTCGGTTTTTGATAAATATCGAACATCGATGTTGAGCTTTCGATTATGACATCGACGTCAACATCGATGTTTTTTGAATATCGATCATCCCTACCTTGAAATGGTCCAATTTTGCGAATTTTTGAACTTTAAGGCCGAATATCTCCTAAACTAAGCGTTTGCGGACCCTATAACCCTGTATGTTTTTTAATCAGGAGGACTTCCTCTTTCCAACGGCGGCTAAGA
Organism: Bactrocera zonata; assembly: GCA_037783105.1. Lineage (NCBI taxonomy): Eukaryota > Metazoa > Arthropoda > Insecta > Diptera > Tephritidae > Bactrocera > Bactrocera zonata. The sequence continues at coordinate 1,906,697 of JBAWJQ010003389.1, read as the reverse complement.
ATTCGGAATTGTGCCTCTTTTGATTTAGTTGAATTCTCTGCATTTGCACAATGAGAAGAGTTGCCATGGTTATTTTTTTTGTTTTTTGAAGCGCCGGCGCGGAAGTGCATAAGTGAAAAGTGCATAATATAAGTGAAAAAGGGGAATGTTTAGTATCGCGCCGGTTTAGTATCGTTTATGGTGAAAAAGGGGGCGGGGCTACCCCCCTCACGCCCCCTTATTGGAAAGAGGAAGGATTGAATTCTTTAATAAACCCCCCCTCGACCCCCTAGAGCCCCTATAGACCTGTAGGGAGCCCTTTGAAAATGGCCAAAAATCAGTGTTTTTGCTCATTTTTCCATACAAACTGAAACCAATGCAACCCAGCCAACATTTTTGTATGGACAAGAAATCAACACCGGGGTGTATCAAATTTTTTCGCATAGAACTCCTTTTTGCGTGGGCGGCCTTCGGCCGCGCTTCAAAAAAAATAACCCTGGTCGGTCCAACACCGAGGTGTATCAGATTTTTTTCATATAGAACTCCTTTTTGCGTGGGCGGCCTTCGGCCGCGCTTCAAAAAAAAAATAACCCTGGTCGGTCCAACACCGGGGTGTATCAGATTTTTTTTCGCATAAAACTCCTTTTTGCGTGGGCGGCCTTCGGCCGCGCTTTAAAAATATAACCCTGGCCGGTCCAACACCGGCTACGCCATCCACACTATTTTAGCATTGAACACCTTTTCGCGTTCACTTCATTCATTTATTGCTAAGTGGGTTTAATTTATTCCCTTTTGTTCGTGCTTTCTCGGTGATTTGACAGTTCAAATTAGGCAGTCATTTTGATTTTTCGCATTATTGAACTCAATGCAGAAAAAGGTGTATTTTGTTTAAAGATTTACAAAGAAATTAACAATCAAAAGTAATTAAAAACATTACTAGTGGTTTTTATAATTCATAAGTAATATATGTGCGTGAAAATGTATCCATAATTGGTTTGGTACAATGCACAATAGATGAAAATACACTAGCATATATTTAGAAATTTGCAAAAAATGGCAATTTTTAAAGTGAATTTGTGCAAAAATTTGTGAACCGATTTTTATAAAATATGTTTTAAAATAAAGTTCGATAATTTAAGCATACATGCGTGTTTAAAATTTTCAATTTGGTTCTCTCGTTTAGGTACAGTGAGCCAAAATTAACCGGCGCGATACTAAACCCAACCCGTGAAAAAGTTATCCACAATATACAAATTATCAATGTAAAAGTTGTCAATTTTGCAACTTTAAATGCAAATTAAATGGCAAATTAAATACCAGCCAAGGGATATGCTATTCTAAAATTTTCCCGAATGTTTCTTGTCGTTCACATAATCACCTACCTCTTTTTTCGTCTTTACATCATTTTCACCAGTCCTCGTATCAGCAAACCTTTTTGCAATATGATGCTCATTTTCGTTGTTAGTTTTAATATACCTATTGTTGTATTCCTTGACAAAAGATTTACCGCCATATATTGCATACGGTATACTGGTTGCCCTATTTATTTGAGCTGTATAAAAATGTTCAATAAATTAAAATTGTTTAAAATTATAGACACTCTCACATATTGTTACTTTTTGACCAATGGTTTCTGCGCTCATTCAGTAAAAAATTATCCATTTTAAGTGATTTCGCTAATTAATCTTTCAGCAATAAAACCTATTCTTAAAAAACCCAACCACATATGTACATACATAAGTATATACATTTATACCAGATTAATGACTGAATTCGTTGGATTGACATAGTAACAAGTCTGACTTGACATTTTCTAACTTTACATCATAATAAAACTTCCCTCACTCCACTTCCATGGCCTAAGGATACTATGGACGATTTTAACAACCAAAACTAAAAACCAACAAATCCAAACAGATGCTATTTAGAGATGTATAAAATGGCTAAACTAAAATGAGCACTTCGATAATAGTTTTTAACACTTCTTTACGGGCCATCTCGACAGGATAAAATTTATGTTAAACTAACTGTATTGCGACTCCCTATTGCTTATGGAAATCAATATATGGCATCCTAATATATGGAATAATAATTAGTATGCCATATATTGAAAGCAATAAGCTGTCACTTCAGCAGTTTGACAGCGCAGTTTTCATTTCACTTACATATATGTCAAGGGCATTTTCATTTCGGTAATATTAAATTTAGTAGAGCGAGTTTTAAAACGGTTGTGTTATATTATAAAAATAAAGTAAAGTACGTTTCCAAAATAAAATTTTTTCCAAAAACAGTTCAAAAGCTGAAAACATGCGCTACATCAGCTCGAATCTACCTACCCGACGCCATTGCGCAAATGATTATGTTATGATAACAAATGCTCACATGCATATAATTCAACGGCAATAGCAATAGATATTACAGTTAGTATACCATAAATTTTTGCCTGTCCAGATGCCCCGTATTGGGCATACTAACAAAAAGCCGCTTGAGGGCAAACGCATGCTCGGGGAAGTGAAACGGTGGCTGTTTTTTTGAACGAAGCAAGTTTGCTTGCTGAAACTGCGTTTGCGTTCATGAATGAAATTGCTTTTGTTGTAAGATTTACTTTATTTATGTTTCGTTCATTTGGCTGCAATTATGACTTGTGCACATACATATTTATGTATGTACATACATATGAGCAGCGCGCACAAGTTAAGTGATAATATGATTTGAATTCACGAAAGCGAGCATGAACACATATAGTCTTGATACATGTTAATATCAGTTTTGAATGATAAAATATAAAAAATTTACGCTTCAACCAATCGTCAAAACATTTTGTTATAGACACTTTTCGGGATGGCCTTCAACTCTCGCATCGAATTTGTTTTGATGTCTTCAGTTGAGTCGAAGCGTGTTCCCAGAAGTGGATATTTCATTCGGTACTTGTTCAATGATATTTGTTGAGTGTTTGGCCAAAATTTAACACAAATACGATAAAAAATTTTGTAAAACCCGACAAACGCTACTGAGGTCGACTGACATAAACAGCTGCTGTAAACACACTGGTGCACAGATCGCGCTAATTTTTGGCACTATAATTAAGGACAATGTACCAACCAGACTAAAATTTACCTGTCTTCCATTTAAGCCAGAGGTGAGAGGATAAAATGAAAAGTTCCCGATACTTTCTTGACAGAATGTATGAAATAAACTACTTTTTGAGGATGGAGTCATGTGTAGAATCTCGCACAATGAGGAATGTTCTCTGACTGCTATTCACTTGGGAGTCGTTAGAAACGATTCTTTTACATATGACGCAAGTAGATCACGACTTCCGGTCCTAGACCATGTATCCTCTGGGTAGGCAAAGAAAATCCGTTTGAAGGCGAGCTAAAGTGAGACGGCGAAACATCTTCTTCACAGGGTTGTGTAATGGATTTGGGACCCGCCACATAAAAAACGCACCCAATGAACAGTCAAAAACAACTTGGGTGAGAGACCCGCCTTTTGATGACGACCATGGCAAACGAAATAAGGATTACGATTTAGGGGCATGCAACTGGAGTGACGGAATGAAGCAAGTAGATCCTTGTGTGATTTAATACAGTGGCCATATAAAAGAGAGCAAATTTGGTGTAAGGTTCGTGGGGACGGAAGAGAGGGACGATGTGACCAAAGATGCCACCAACCAGATCGGTCATATTGTGAATGACGGAAGACTCGTCTCCAGTGTTTTAGATGTGCGTACGCTTCGAGGTCCTAACATCGACTCGGGTCACTATCTTGTTGCAGCCAAGATTCGCACCAACCTCTGTGAAGCAAAATATGAACGTAAACGAACACAAGAACGGTTCGACGTCGAGAAGTCTCATTCACAACTCGACTTGCACTCCTGAAAGTAAACCGCTAGGAGAAAGCGAACCCGTTTCCAATCTATGACGATGGGGCAGACGTTCTATTGCTCGACCAATTACACGTCTGAAGAACACCAAAGCGATGGATTGCCAGCCCAGCTATTCGACATTGCCCAACGATTGAAATTTAAGAGTGCTCTACCCAATCCACAAAAAGGAAGACCTCACAATTTGCGTCAACCACTGTGGGATAAGCCTCCTCAAGATCACGTATAAGGAACTAACGAGCGTTTCGTGGGAAAGATTAAAGCCCAAAACTTGGATGAGAGCCGTGAAAAAAGAATCGACACTCACCACCTCTTTGTCGATTTCAACGCTGCCTTTGACAACACGAAAAGGAGCTGGCTTTATGCCGGGATAGCTGAAGTTGGTGTCCCCGCAAAACTAATACGGCTGAGTAAGCTTACGTTGAGCAACATCAAAAGCTCCGTCAGGTTCGGGAATGACCTCTCTGTGCCCTTCGATACCAAACGAGGTTCCAGATAAATCGACTCTCTTTCGTGTGAATAATTCCAGCTGCAGAACTAATCCGAGAAGGTACAATCTTCGATAAGAGTGTACTGGTGCTGGCGTATATATCATGATATCATTGGCCTTAACAACCGCGCCGTTAGTCTGCTTTCTCCTGAAAGGATAAGGCAGCTAAGGAAATAGGTCTGGTGGTGAATGAGGGTAAGACGAAATATTTCCTGTCATCAAACAAACAGTCGGCGCGCTCGCGACTAGACACCCAGGACACTGTTGACAATCATAACTTCAAAGTTGTAGATAATTTTGTCTATCTTGGAACCTGCATCAACACCAACAACAACGTCAGCCTCGAAATCCAACACTGGATATCAGTTAACACGAAACATGTTCATAATTATAGCTGACGCTAATATTTTAATAACAAATATAGCTGAGCTAATATTTCGCAATAAAGTTATAGCTGACAATAATATTTTCGTCAACAACAGGAAGCGAACATCCGCCACGAGCCGCAAAGGTGCAATTCCACAGAATTGCAAGTTACGGGACAGGTAGACTATGGTTACTTTTAGCTTAAGACAGAAAATGTAAATGAGTTGCAATAAAAAGCTTAATAAAGAAGGTCATACGGACCCAACTAAAATAAAAACCCTTTTTTTCGGTGCTATAACAAAAAGCCCGATAACTTATCTCTTGCTAACAGGTGCTACTTCGGACTAAGTAGGCAACTGAAAAGTCCTCTCTCCACGAACAAAATCAAACTTATAAGTCACGCATTATTCCAGTCCAGCTATATGATGCAGGGGCACGGACGTATGGATGAAAAGATTGTTTACAGAATCGATTCTCGATTCCGATTATTTTTTTATATTTTTCGATTCAAAGAATCGATTAATCGAGCGCAAGAGTCGATTCTTTCGATTTTAATCGATTTTAAATGAAAAGGACAAAAAAGGAAAGTTGTCAAAAAAGTACCATATGTAGTACTGAAAAGTGACAAACAACTCAACAAAAGTACCATAAGCAGTACAAAAAGCAAGCAGCGGAACTGACTTTCTGGCATCGAAGGAGTGAAAGAGTGCGCCCAAGTACCGAAAGGAAAAAGGACAACTGCACGGTCACCGGCCATGGAAGGGAAGCTGATATCTATGTAAGGAATAAGTTAAGCTATTTAAATTTAATAATTAAGAATATAAAAAAAAGGAAAAGAACATTTTTTGAAAATTAATAATTAAGAAATATATAAACAAATTTTTTGAAAAAAAAAGAAACTTATAAGAGAAATATTATTAATATAAAAATATTTAAACAATTTTTTTGGAAAACAAAGTAAATAACTTAAAGAAAGTTTTAAGAGTTCCAATAAGAAAATTATTTCTTTTACAAATAATAAACGGGCTCGTACAGCCAATAATAAATAATAATACAAAGCTGCGATTCACCACCTACGGGGGACCCTCCAGCTTATAACATACAAAATTCTCTGCGATTCACCACCAAAAGGGACCCTCCACAGAATTATAAACCACAAAGGAAAATAAAAAAGGGCTTGTACAGCCAATAACATATAAAGTTAAAAAGGGCCGCGATTCACCACCTAACGGGGGACCCTCCGGTTCTAATAAAAGTAAAATAACTCTCCGACTTTCCTGTAAAAGGGACCCTCCAGAGATTAATAAAAAAAAATATTTATATACTTATTTTAAAGAAAATGTCTAACCCAAATAATCTAATCAGACCAGCAGTGCTAGGGAATACAACTCCCGTTGCACCAACAGGACCTTCCGGTTCTGGCAACCAAATTTCACCAGAATTGGCACATTTAGTTAAAAACGTTGTAACTCAGATGTTACAGACGGACGGACAAAGCATAATACAAAGTATTTTGAATAGGGATCATTAGGGATCAAACTATAGACGAAAGATACAGAGACAACATGAACGAAATGGACAAAATTCCCGACGTAGTGCGATCACTACGAGAATTTTCAGGAAACGCTTCAGAGTTTACCTCCTGGAAAAAGAATGTCGAGCGGATTCTGAGGATATATGAACCCTCGAAAGGCACACCAAGATATTTCGGAATTTTAAATGTAATTAGAAACAAAATTATAGGGAAATCAGATATAGCACTAGAGTCGTATAATACGCCTTTAAATTGGACAGCAATATCTCGTTGTCTAACTACCCATTATGCAGACAAAAGAGACATTGGTACTTTAGAGTATCAAATGACTTGTCTTATTCAGGGAAGACTAACGATTAACGAATTTTACCAGAAAGTGTATTCGCACCTATCATTAATCCTCAACAAAATTGGTTGTATGGAAGTAGGAGAGGAAGCAATACATCTTCTTACGGAAAACTACACGTTTGTCAGAGGACTTTCGGGTGACCTTCCTAGGCTTCTCGGCATCAGAGAACCAAAAAGCCTACCAGAAGCTCTTCACCTTTGCCTGAAGTTAGAAAATCAAAACTTTAGAGCAAATCACGCTAACAATCAATTTCCTAGACAACAATTTCAACAACAGAATTGTTTTCCAAATCTTAATCGACAACTTCCTCAAACCAAATTCCATCCCGAGTTAGCTTTTATACCAAAACCAAATCAAATATTTAATCCTTATGGTCAAAAACGGTATCCCCAAAATCCAGTAAACCAACAACATGGCTTTCATAATCAAAACCCATTTAATCAACAACCAAATAATCCCCCTCCAAGACCACCAAAACCACCTCAACCAATGGACGTAGACGTTAGCTTAAGAACAAACGCTATCAATTACGCCAATAGACCAAATCCCAATTTCACTGTCAAACGACCATCAAATTTTTCAAACAAAAATGATCTGCAACCAAAAGTTCAAAGGAATTTTCATGTAAACTCAGACTTTGAACATTACAGCGAACAAAATTATCAATACAACAATGACTACTAAAACAACGAACACAACTATGACTTTTCCGATACAACACAAACCGACGAAAACGAACAATCACTAGACCTGACAGATGTAAATTTTTTAGATTAAACAGCTCTTCGTTACCTTATTTCAACTGCAAAACGAAGAGTGGAGAAATTTTAAAAATCCTAGTCGATACAGGTTCCAATAAAAACTATATTCAATCAAATTTAGTACCAAATCCCAAAGAAAACAATAACCCTTTTTACGCAAATTCAATCGGTGGAAAAATACACATTACCCATCACACTTTTCTAAATCTTTTTAATATTGAAGAATGCAAATTAAAATTTTTTTTGTTACCCACTCTTACAACTTTTCACGCAATTCTTGGAAATGATAGTTTAAAGGAACTATCAGCAATAATACATACTAAAGAAAACTTCATGATCGTAGTAAACAAACGTAAAATTCAACTCCATCAATATAGAGCCCAAGATGTTCATTCCATTCAAATCCGTGATGAACATATGAATACTTCAGAAAAAAATGAAATTAAACAACTTGTACAAAAACACCGAAACTTATTTTCAGAACCTAATGAAAAACTAACGTACACAACAAAAGTAGTAGCGGAAATTAGAACAAATTCAGATACACCTATTTACTCAAAATCATACCCATATCCTGCCAGTTTAAAACAAGAAGTAGAAAAACAAATAAATAAACTATTAGAGGACGGTATTATCAGAAAATCAAGATCACCATACAATTCACCAATATGGGTTGTACCCAAAAAAGACGATGCATCAGGCGAAAAAAATTCAGATTAGTTATTGATTACAGAAAACTAAACACAGTTACAACTGCTGACAGATACCCAATACCAGAGATAAACGAAGTACTATCACAATTAGGAGAAAATCGAATATTTTCAGTAATCGAGAATCGTGGAGAAAACAGCCTTTTCAGTGAACAACGGAAAGTATGAGTTCACAAGATTACCTTTTGGACTGAAGAACGGCCCATCCCTATTTCAACGTACATTAGACGACATTCTGAGACAATATATAGGAAAAATATGTTATGTCTATATAGACGACATAATAATATTTAGCAAAGATGAAAAATCTCATTCAGAGCATATTGACAAAATTTTTGATACACTCCGTAAAGCTAATATGAAAGTACAAGCAGACAAATGCGAATTTTATAAAAAACAAGTAGAATTTTTAGGATTCATAATTTCTTCTGCTGGTATTTCCACAAACCCATCTAAAGTAAAAAGTATTGTAGATTTTCCATACCCCAAAACACTTAAAGACCTTAGATCATTTCTAGGACTTTCAAGATACTATAGACGTTTCATAAAAGACTATGCAAAGTTAGCTAAACCCCTCACAACTCTACTTCGTGGTGAAGAAGGTAGAATGTCAAAAAATGTTTCCAAAAAAATCCAAATCCAATTAAACAATGACGATAAAGCAGCATTTAATAAAATAAAATCCACATTGACATCGAAAGACGTCATTTTACATTATCCGGATTATAAAAAAGAGTTCGATTTAACAACAGATGCTTCCAAATATGCCATAGACGCTGTCTTAGAACAGAATGGAAAACCCATAACCTTCATATCTAGGACATTAAGTAAAACTGAAGAAAACTATGCAGTTAATGAGAAAGAAATACTTGCTATTATTTGGGCATTAAATACTTTTAGAAATTATCTCTATGGAACAGCAAAAGTAGTAATCCATACAGACCATCAACCTCTCACATACGCCTTAAGCAATAAAAACAGTAATTCTAAATTAAAACGGTGGAAAGCCATACTCGAAGAATATAACTACGAATTAAGATATAAACCTGGTAAAGCCAACATAGTAGCAGATACACTTTCAAGACCTTGCGAAATAAATTCTTTATCAGTAGCCACACATTCAGATGACAGCTCATCTCACAATCTAATTCCAGCCGTAGAAGTACCCATAAATGTTTTCAAAAACCAACTTTGGATCTCTTTAGGAGACGAAGATAGTTACCTATTTAAAATACCATTCCCTACATGCCATAGACATGTAATAATTAAACAAACATTTTCCAAAGAAAACCTAATTTCACTTTTTAAACGTTACCTAAACCCTTCGGTGATAAATGGCATATTTACTTCCGAAGAAATAATGGGAATAATTCAACAAATATACCCAATCCATTTTTCCAATTATAAAATTCGATATACTCAGATGAAAGTTGATGACATTACGAACGAGGACATTCAAAACGAAATAATATTAAAAGAACATAAACGCGCACATAGAAACCGAGACGAAAATTCAAAACAACTCATACAAAAATATTATTTTCCAAAAATGAAAGCAAAAATAGAAGCAATAATTAAACAATGCAAAATATGTAAAGAAAACAAATACGACCGTCACCCTAATAAACCACATTTACTTGAAACCCCTATTCCACAATATCCCGGAGAAATAGTTCATATTGATATATACAGTACAGAGAAAAATCTTGTACTTACCGCAGTAGACAAATTTTCGAAATACGCCCAAGTTAGATTAATAGAATCAAAAGCAATAGAGGATATCAGAGAACCCTTGCGACAAATACTTTTTTCCTTCGGTGTACCGAAAACTATAGTTATAGATAATGAAAAATCTTTAAACTCAGCCTCAATACAATTTATGGTCGAAGACCAACTTGGTATTAACATTTTCAAAACACCCACCTACGCTAGCAAAGTCAATGGACAAGTCGAAAGATTTCACTCCACACTTTCTGAAATTATGCGTTGTCTTCAAACCGAACGCACCCACCGCTCATTTCAAGAACTTTTAGATCGTTGCACCTACGAATATAATTACTCAATACATTCTACAACCAGAAAAAGACCAATAGAAACTTTTTTGGAAGACGCGTTTCAATAGACCCACAGCAATATGAAAACTCAAGACGAGAAAATATCGAGACACTAAGAAAACAACAGATGAAAGACTTAGAAATTCACAATAAAACTAGAAATCCAATAAAAACCTACGCCCCAGGAGAAATAATATATGTTAAAATAAATAAACGAACAGGCTCGAAACTAACAGCAAGATATAGAAAAGAAATTGTAAAAGAAGACAAATCCAGTGTCGTAATCACAGAAAAAGGACGAACAGTACACAAAAGCAATATCAGGACCTAGCTACATATCATTCTTTATTTTAATTTTTCAGATTTTTCGTACATTTGGTGTATGCTGACTTTAGGATAATAGACTATACAAACTCACAACTAGCCACATTTAGTACAGGACCAGTAAAAATTCAAACAGGAACATTCCGACTGATACACAAAGTGGACATAGACGAATACCAGAACGCACTAAACAATTTAAGTAATTCAATTAGAACTAAAGTTAAAGAAAAAACCCACTCTTTCCTATCCTCATTAATGAACTAAAACTGACACAGACATACTTAAATAGACTAAAACCAAAGAGATTTAGGAAGTCAGTAAACGAATTAGGAACAGTCTGGAAATGGATTGCGGGAAATCCTGACCACGACGACTTAATAATACTAGAAAATCATATTGATAATATAATTGAAAATAATAATGAACAAATAACAATCAATAAATTAATTTTCGACAGAATAAATAATATTTCTACAATATCAAATAAAATTTTAAAAGAAGTACAAACAAATGAAGTTGTACAACAAAATATTGCTATTGAAATTAAATATAAGTTAAATATAATAAAAGATGAGATAATTAATATAGACTATGCAATACATTGGGCAAAAGCCGGTATAGTTAATTCTTATATATTGTCAAATGAAGAATTAAATATATTAAAATATACACTAGGGAAAAATAACTTTACACTAAATAATATTGAAGAATCTATCGAATTAGCAAATGTTAAACTTGCATCAAATGAAACTATGTTACTATACATTATTGGAATACCGTTATCTAATAAATATCTTTGTGAATCAATTATGATAAAACCAATAAAAATAAAAAGGAATATAAATAAGATTCCATTTGAAAATGTAATAGCGTGTAAGAATAATAAAATATTTGGTATAAGGAACAAATGTAAAGAATATAATAGTATAAAAATATGTAATAACAAAAATATTATAGACATAAGCAACACTACCTGTATCCCTCGTCTACTAAAGAGCAAACCGGCAGAATGCATTTTAATAAATAATCAGCACATACCATCGGTAGAAAATGTATCACCTGGTATTATATTACTAAACCAATATGACGGTACAGTAAAAATTGACAGCCAAAGTATACATCTTTCCGGATCATATGCAGTAGAATACCATAATTCCACGGTGTGGATAGAAAACCAAACATACGCATATAACGAAAAATTTACCAGCAAACCGTTAACAGCAATTTTACAACCAAATAAACCATCATTTCAAGAAGAAGAAATTTTAAGTTTGGAGATGATGAAGGAGCTTCATCTGAGCAACACACATCATCTGGAAAAATTAAAAATAGTCCACACTGCAGCTTTAATTACCAATTTTTCGCTCATAATCATCTGCATGATGTGCATAACCGTAATTATCACCATTTTGAGTCTAAAAAATAAACGCAAAGCAAGTATAACAGAGCTATCAAATTACCATGTAAATGTTAATCTGAACGATCATAATGAAGTCAAAACACCTGAAATTCCAACACTAGAAGGGTCAATAACTCTGACAGATCAAATGCAGCGAACAAACGGGGACGTTTGTTTTTGACGGCGGAGGAGTTAACACGAAACATGTTCATAATTATAGCTGACGCTAATATTTTAATAACAAATATAGCTGAGCTAATATTTCGCAATAAAGTTATAGCTGACAATAATATTTTCGTCAACAACAGGAAGCGAACATCCGCCACGAGCCGCAAAGGTGCAATTCCACAGAATTGCAAGTTACGGGACAGGTAGACTAAGGTTACTTTTAGCTTAAGACAGAAAATGTAAATGAGTTGCAATAAAAAGCTTAATAAAGAAGGTCATACGGACCCAACTAAAATAAAAACCCTTTTTTTCGGTGCTATAACAAAAAGCCCGATAACTTATCTCTTGCTAACAGGTGCTACTTCGGACTAAGTAGGCAACTGAAAAGTCCTCTCTCCACGAACAAAATCAAACTTATAAGTCACGCATTATTCCAGTCCAGCTATATGATGCAGGGGCACGGACGTATGGATGAAAAGATTGTTTACAGAATCGATTCTCGATTCCGATTATTTTTTTATATTTTTCGATTCAAAGAATCGATTAATCGAGCGCAAGAGTCGATTCTTTCGATTTTAATCGATTTTAAATTAAAAGGACAAAAAAAGGAAAGTTGTCAAAAAAGTACCATATGTAGTACTGAAAAGTGACAAACAACTCAACAAAAGTACCATAAGCAGTACAAAAAGCAAGCAGCGGAACTGACTTTCTGGCATCGAAGGAGTGAAAGAGTGCGCCCAAGTACCGAAAGGAAAAAGGACAACTGCACGGTCACCGGCCATGGAAGGGAAGCTGATATCTATGTAAGGAATAAGTTAAGCTATTTAAATTTAATAATTAAGAATATAAAAAAAAGGAAAAGAACATTTTTTGAAAATTAATAATTAAGAAATATATAAACAAATTTTTTGAAAAAAAAAGAAACTTATAAGAGAAATATTATTAATATAAAAATATTTAAACAATTTTTTTGGAAAACAAAGTAAATAACTTAAAGAAAGTTTTAAGAGTTCCAATAAGAAAATTATTTCTTTTACAAATAATAAACGGGCTCGTACAGCCAATAATAAATAATAATACAAAGCTGCGATTCACCACCTACGGAGGGACCCTCCAGCTTATAACATACAAAATTCTCTGCGATTCACCACCAAAAGGGACCCTCCAGAGAATTATAAACCACAAAGGAAAATAAAAAAGGGCTTGTACAGCCAATAACATATAAAGTTAAAAAGGGCCGCGATTCACCACCTAACGGGGGACCCTCCGGTTCTAATAAAAGTAAAATAACTCTCCGACTTTCCTGTAAAAGGGACCCTCCAGAGATTAATGAAGAAAAAATATTTATATACTTATTTTAAAGAAAATGTCTAACCCAAATAATCTAATCAGACCACCAGTGCTAGGGAATACAACTCCCGTTACACCAACAGGACCTTCCGGTTCTGGCAACCAAATTTCGCCAGAATTGGCACATTTAGTTAAAAACGTTGTAACTCAGATGTTACAGACGGACGGACAAAGCATAATACAAAGTATTTTGAATAATGGTACGAACCAGAACATTAGGGATCAAACTATAGACGAAAGATACAGAGACAACATGAACGAAATGGACAAAATTCCCGACGTAGTGCGATCACTACGAGAATTTTCAGGAAACGCTTCAGAGTTTACCTCCTGGAAAAAGAGTGTCGAGCGGATTCTGAGGATATATGAACCCTCGAAAGGCACACCAAGATATTTCTGAATTTTAAATGTAATTAGAAACAAAATTATAGGGAAAGCAGATATAGCACTAGAGTCGTATAATACGCCTTTAAATTGGACAGCAATATCTCCTTGTCTAACTACCCATTATGCAGACAAAAGAGACATTGGTACTTTAGAGTATCAAATGACTTGTCTTATTCAGGGAAGACTAACGATTAACGAATTTTACCAGAAAGTGTATTCGCACCTATCATTAATCCTCAACAAAATTGGTTGTATGGAAGTAGGAGAGGAAGCAATACATCTTCTTACGGAAAACTACACGTTTGTCAGAGGACTTTCGGGTGACCTTCCTAGGCTTCTCGGCATCAGAGAACCAAAAAGCCTACCAGAAGCTCTTCACCTTTGCCTGAAGTTAGAAAATCAAAACTTTAGAGCAAATCACGCTAACAATCAATTTCCTAGACAACAATTTCAACAACAGAATTTTTTTCCAAATCTTAATCGACAACTTCCTCAAACCAAATTCCATCCCGAGTTAGCTTTTATACCAAAACCAAATCAAATATTTAATCCTTATGGTCAAAAACGGTATCCCCAAAATCCAGTAAACCAACAACATGGCTTTCATAATCAAAACCCATTTAATCAACCACCAAATAATCCCCTCCAAGACCACCAAAACCACCTCAACCAATGGACGTAGACGTTAGCTTAAGAACAAACGCTATCAATTACGCCAATAGACCAAATCCCAATTTCACTGTCAAACGACCATCAAATTTTTCAAACAAAAATGATCTGCAACCAAAAGTTCAAAGGAATTTTCATGTAAACTCAGACTTTGAACCTTACAGCGAACAAAATTATCAATACAACAATGACTACCAAAACAACGAACACAACTATGACTTTTCCGATACAACACAAACAGACCTGACAGATGTACATTTTTTAGATTAAACAGCTCTTCGTTACCTTATTTCAACTGCAAAACGAAGAGTGGAGAAATTTTAAAAATCCTAGTCGATACAGGTTCCAATAAAAACTATATTCAATCAAATTTAGTACCAAATCCCAAAGAAAACAATAACGCTTTTTACACAAATTCAATCGGTGGAAAAATACACATTACCCATCACACTTTTCTAAATCTTTTTAATATTGAAGAATGCAAATTAAAATTTTTTTTGTTACCCACTCTTACAACTTTTCACGCAATTCTCGGAAATAATAGTGTTCTTTTCACTTATTTCCACTGGGGATACTTACTGTGAGCTTTGGCTATGTAACCCTGTTGCCTATGTTAAAGTAAAAGATACGTTAAATTTAAAATTCAACCACTTGTATTTCTGGACAATTAAATCTGGTTCACAGTGTTGTATATATTTTTTTTTGTTTCTTAATTTCACAAAAGCTTTTGGCGTCGGTATTGCCCACAGAAAATCTCACTAAACTGCTGCTGCTGGTGCACAATCACACACACTCGACCGAAAAGGGGTTTTCTCTGCTTCGTACCACAAATTAGCGAAACGCGGATTAAACGTGAAAAAGCTGGCGAGACGTGACTCTATCGTACGGGCGTAGAAATCGAATAGAGTTCACCCCCATCTAACCAATCCTTTTTGGTCGGTTAGGTGGTGAAACGATAACGTGTGGTGTGTAGTGTGGTTGGTTTGTTGCGTGGGGTTGCGTGTATGATGGTGTATGTTGTGTGCTGAATGTTGTGTTGTATGATGAGTGTGAGTTATGTGATGAATGTTATGTTGTGTGCTGAATGTTGTGTGGTGTGATGAATGTTGTGGTGAGGGGTGAGATGCCATGAAGTCGCATAAACATCCCGGCCCCCTAGGCGAGTTAATTGCCTAGAAGCCGCTGCAGTTTCTGGAGGGTGCTTACTACAGCGCTGAAACTCGTCGCCTTTCGATGGTTACGATGATGATGATGTGGTGGCGTCTGCGAACGTGCACCTCGGGGTTGCGTAGAGCGATGGGCTCGTCGGCGTTGAACATGACTCCCATGCTGATGGTGCCGCTGTTGACCATGCCGCTGACTGGCGGGCGTTGATTGAACCGAGCGTCGAGGGAAGCGGTGAAATAGGGTATGATGCGGTCGGTGGCAGTACTGACACGACCCGTCGGACATGCACTCCAACGTAGCGTGCGTGTCTGCCAAGCATGTCATGCAGTGGCCGTGGGCTCTAGCGATCTGCTGGCGCTGAGCGGGCGTCATCGCCTTGAAAATTGTACACCGCTTCAGGACATGGGGTCGATGGCACAGGCTGCATCGCGGCGGCACATACTCCTCGAACTGCTCTTCGACCGCTTCCCTCACTGGTTGACCGGATGATTGGCTGGGCGGGCTTGTGCCTTGTTGCCTCCTTGGTGCGGCGATGGGTGCAGCGGATGCTGCATTGGCACTGCTTGCGGACCTCACCGACTGGGGGTTATTGCGGGTTTCTTCTACGTCCATTTCTAGTGGAATAGGAATATGTATATTAACTTGGTTTTGGTAGTAGTATGAAAGATGCTACGCATTATATATGTATATGTGTGTACTATATATAGAAGTATGTATTTATATATTGTATATTGCTTATATTTATTTATATGTATTATATATTATTTAGATATGGATTTTGTTGTTTATTATTAATCGCGTTCATTATGGTTTTGGTTTGTACGTACGGATTGTAAAACGGTATATTTTTAATTAATTATTGTTTTATTTTATGCGTTTGCGTTTTGCGTTTGCGTTCGCTTGTTTTCGGTGATCGGTTCTTCGGTATTTGGAAGAAAACACAATTTTACTAGTGGTCGAGTTAGTAGGCCAGTTTGTGTTCGCACATCTACTACTCTTATATGACCATCTCGTCCCCGATGTACCTTTTCAATGCGACCTAGTCGCCATTCGGTTGGGGGAAGGCATTCGTCCTGTATGATGACGCATTCGCCTGTACTGGGTTCCTTCTGGATCGTTTTCCATCGATATCTCTTATGGAGATCTTTTAGATAGTCTTCCTTCCATCTGTGGCTGAATTCATGATGGAGAATCTTGATTCTTTCCCATCGATTTATTAAAGTGAGTGAGTCTCCGACTGTCTCAGGTATGGCGAGAAGAGGAGCTCCTCTGAGGAAATGTCCAGGTGTAAGAGCTGTGAAATCGGAGGGATCTTGCGAGAGTGGTGATATGGGTCTTGAATTTAATACGGCTTCAATACGAGTGAGTAGTGTAGTAAACTCCTCATAATTAAATTTATGATTACCAGCCGTTTTCTTTAAATGGGACTTAAAGCTTTTGACTGCTGATTCCCAAAGTCCGCCCATGTGTGGAGAACATGGGGGTATAAACTGCCAATCGATCCCTTGGGGTGCATATTTTTTGACTATTTCAGGGGATACTTCTTTCATAAAGTTTATGAACTCTTTCTCGGTAGCTCTTTGAGCTCCGATAAAGTTTTTCCCATTGTCGCTCATAATCTTTGAGGGAAATCCGCGTCGTCCGACAAAGCGTGCAAATGCTGCGAGGAAAGCCGCAGTTGTCAGATCTGAACAAAGCTCTAGGTGTACTGCCTTTGTCGTAAAACATACAAAAACAGCCACATACCCTTTTCTAAAGGAAGAAGATCTTAACATCGAGGCCTTTATCTGGAAAGGTCCAGCAAAATCAACCCCAGTAATAGTAAAAGGTAGAGCATAATTGCAGCGTTCAGGTGGTAAAGCTGCCATGATCTGCGTACGCATTTTATGTTTGTACAAGGTACATTGTTTGCACATAAAAACCGTCTTTTTAAGTTGTGGCTTTAGTCGCGGTATATAGAATTCTTGTCGGACCATTTGCTGCATCAAGCGATGCTCACCATGTAGTGTAAGCTGGTGAAGGTATATTAAGAATAAATGAGTAAAACGGGATTTCTCAGGTATAATAATGGGATGCCGTTCGTTATAACTAAGGCTGGAGTTCGCTAATCTTCCATTTGCCCTTATTAATCCCTTAGCGTCCAAGAATGGATTTAAAACGAGAAGAGAGCTCCCCTTTTCGAGTGGTCGTCTTTCGACCAACTTTGTTTTCTCTCGACTGAAATAGCGAGTTTGGGTGTAGATAATGAGACTAACTTTGGCGTGTTGCAAATCGGTATGCGTTAGTTGCACGCAAGGATCATTTGGTATCCCTTTCATTTTTTGTTTAAGTCTTTGAGTGAATTTGTGCAAGTAAGCGACTACTCTTAGTGCTCTAGGAAATGAAGAAAATCGGTGGAGAATATCATCCTCTTCTGGAGTGATATGAAAATTTTCAATTTTCCGACTTTCCGGCGGTATTATATTACGAGCGGGAGACTTTGGCCAGAATTCTTGTGATTCTGTTAGCCATGTTGGACCATTCCACCAGAGTGTAGTGCTGGTGAGGTGCAGTGGCTTGCAACCTCTTGTCCCAAGATCCGCTGGGTTATCTGCACTTGCAACATGTTGCCATTTTGCTGGGCCAACTAAGTCCAAGATTTGAGATATTCGGTTAGATACATAGGTCTTCCAGCAATAGGGTGGTTTTTCTAACCATGCCAAAACTATCTCTGAGTCTGACCAAAGATATGTTTTATGATCGGTTAATTTCAGGTGGGTTTGAACTATTGAAATTAATTTTGCTAACAGAAGAGCACCATTCAGTTCAAGCCGTGGCAGACTGAGTGTCTTCAAAGGTGCAACTTTGGCTTTGGCTACCAAGAGGTGTGCAGATATTTTGTTATCGTACTGTGTGCGTACGTAAACTGTTGCGCAATAAGCCTTTTCAGAGGCATCACAGAAACCGTGTAATTCTGTGTTAATGTTAGGGGTGAAATTTACCCATCGAGGGATTCGAATTTCTGCTATAGTATGCAAATTGTTAGCAAATTGTACCCATTTTGTTAAACGTACAGGTTTTACCTGTTCATCCCATTCAGTGCCATCTTGCCACAATTCTTGAATGAGGATTTTTGCTTGTATCATTATTGGCGAAAGCCATCCTGCGGGGTCGAAAAGTTTTGCCACCGAGGAAAGTATTTGGCGTTTTGTACTAGCGGACATTGCAGATATTGACTCAATAGTATATGAGAATTCATCTGTTATCGCATTCCATTGAATCCCTAGGGTTTTTGTTGTACTGGCCGTTTCAAATTTAAGGAAATTTGTATCTAATAAGTCTTCCTTTTTTATGTTTTTTATTATTTCGGGATGATTTGCTGTAATTTTCTTTAAGGGGAATCCCGCTGAATTTAGTGCTTTGATCACTTGAGATAGTGATTCGCACGCTAATGAGATACTGTGGCTACCTGATAGTATGTCGTCCACGTATGTTTGTGTTTGCAACACAGAAGATGCTAGAGGCAAATTTGTTGCATTTGTTTTTGCCACTTCATGTAGTGTCCTGATCGCCAAATAGGGTGCGCAATTGATGCCAAAGGTGACGGTTTTAAGTTTATAGTCGCTGATTGGACTATTACTTGATTTGCGGAAGACTATACGCTGGAAATCTTGGTCATCTTTATGTACTAGAATTTGTCTGTACATTTTCTCTACATCCCCATTAAAAACGTATTTAAACATGCGCCAATTTAGTATTAGCAGCATGAGATCAGGTTGTAAGGTTGGGCCAGTATATAGTACGTCGTTAAGTGATTTGCCTGAGCTCGTACACTTTGAGGCATTGAAAACCACTCGTACTTTTGTTGTGAGTTTATCAGGACGTATTACCCCGTGATGTGGCAGATAAAAAGATAAATATCTACCTTTAGATACTTTTTCATATGGTACAGTTTCTTCCATATGATTGAGGTCTAGATACTCGTCCATCACATTATCATATGCTGATTTGAGCTCACTTTTTTCATCAGGCTTTTTTCCAGGCTTAGAAATTGCTGGACTGCTGATATTCTAGAGTGGCCTAGAGCTATGGTTTCAGGAAAAGTTGGTTTGAATGGTAGTCGCACAACATAACGACCATATTCGTTTCTTGTTGTTGTGGACTTGTAATAGGCTTCGCATGCCTGATCTTCTTCTGAAAGTTGAGTAGTCTGAGGCAATTCTTCTACTTCCCAGAATTTTTTGAGTTCATTATTTAAATATTCGTTTGAAATATTTTCAACTTCAGTTGTAAAAGAATTAATTTTTTCTGTGACTTGGCCACTTAATATCCACCCAAAGATTGTATTTTGGGCTAACAATTTATTGGATATTTTTTCTATACCTTCAAGAATTATTTGAGGTATTAAGTCACTACCTAACAACACATCGATTTGTGATGGGGTATGGCAGTTGGGGTCTGCTAATTTGAGATATGAGCATTTTTCCCATTGCTTTTTATTTACTTCACAGCTTGGAAGCAAATTTGTAAGTTGCGGTAGAACGATGGCTTGCGCATCTATTCTAATATCCGCATTTGGAGATACTATGGTAATTGGGCATATTTTGTTCGAATTTTGGATAATTCTTCCGCCCATTCCTGAAATTTGGAAGTTTGAATTTTTGACAGGCAATTTTAGCCGATTTTGAGCTTTAGATGATATAAAGGATCTTTGAGAACCTTGATCTATTAATGCTCTTAGTTTGAATAATTCTCCTCTATGTTCAATAGCGATGACCGCGGTGGGTAAAAGAATTTTGCTTTCATTCTCTGAATGAAGAGCTTGAATTTTTGCTGCTTTAGAGCAACATGGTTGTTCTTCCCTTTTTTCGGGATTTGAGATTTCGGGATTATCACTTTTGGTTGTAGTGACTAACCCGGTGGTTTTATGGAATTGAGTTTGCTTCATATTTTGAAAGTTCGTAATATGAAGCAGTGAGTGATGTCTTCGTTGACAGTACACACAACTAAATTTGCTTTCGCAGTCTTTTGTCGTATGAGCATTCGACAGACAATTGATGCAAAGTTTATGTTGTCTGACAAGATTGTTTCTGTCAGAAACGGATAATTTTTTGAATTTCTCGCAAGATCTTATGTTATGACCTCCCTTACAAATTTCACATAATGGTTGCCATTTATTGGTTTGGTTTGACACGAAAGTGTGACTTTTATTAACGTGTCTATTGTATGGCATATTATTGCTGGCTTGAGGTTTAAACAAGTTTTTACTTGAGTCATTTTGATGACTTTTTATATTTATAATTTTTTTGTCTATTCGCTCAGCTATCTCGTATTGAGCAGTGAGGAATGTTTTCATCTGTTGCCAGGTGGGCATTATTTTTCTTTCCACTAGAGATTGTTCCCATCGTAGCAAAGCAGCATCAGGCAGTGTTTCTGCGCAAATGGTTACTATCATAGGGTCCCACGATTCTGTGGAGATATTTTGTGTTTTTAACACTGATAAACAGTTGGTCACTGTCGAGTATAAGTTTTGAAACTCCTTGCTAGTTTCTTGTTGAATCTTTGGCAAATGCAATAAAGTTTTTATTGGGTTTTCTATCATAACCCTTTCATTTTCGTATCTTTCGACTAGTGCTTCCCAAGCCAGCTTAAAATTTTCGTCATTTAAAGCGAATCGCTTGACGATACTGCCTGCTTCCCCTTTTGTTTTGTACCTTAGATGGTATAACTTTTGTGCTTGTGATAGTTTAGGATGGTTTATATAAACGGC
Organism: Bactrocera zonata; assembly: GCA_037783105.1. Taxonomy (NCBI): domain Eukaryota; kingdom Metazoa; phylum Arthropoda; class Insecta; order Diptera; family Tephritidae; genus Bactrocera; species Bactrocera zonata. The sequence continues at coordinate 1,885,355 of JBAWJQ010003389.1, read as the reverse complement.
AGTGAACATGTCCCGGAAGGACGGCCATTGATCATAACATCCATTAAAAACTTCAGTATCACAAGCTGGTACTTTGAGATACATGCCTTTATCTAGGTCTTCTTTTGGTGTTGTAACTACTCTGGGAGGGGGAGTAGTGGCTCTACTTGGCCTTACTAAACTTATTTGTTCAGTTATCATTCCCTTAGTTAATTCATACTGATCGCGGCAGTTATCACACTTGGCTGTCGCCGAAGCTTTTGCGTTTTCTGGGAGTTCTGCGTCGTCAGTATCTAGTACTGTATCGTACGCTGCCAGAAGGCGAGCCCAGAGATTGTTCACACTTTCTAGTTTTATATTTAAAACTGATTCTGTGATGTCAGTAATAGGGGAAGCTTGAAATCTTGTACAATATCTTATAAAACTGTCACTTTCAGTGATGAATCTAGATATTGTCTGATCTTTTGATCTTTTTTGTTTTATACTCTGCTTTGAGCGTGTAGCTTCAGCAGGTGTGCCTTGTAGTTTATCTTCATCAGCCATTTTCGGAATTTCTAATGATAGAGGTGTTTTTGGCTTAACCTCTTTTGATTTGTCAGATTGCATTAATTAAATTGAATTGGAAGCTTTGAGCTTAAAATGTTTGGCTTGAAATACTACAATTGTATAATTGGTATGATGAGAAATTATATACAAAATTTTTTGTAAATATTTCGTTAGAAATAGAATTGTATAATTGGAGTTGTAAAAAATGTTTGTCAGTATTTCGTGTGAAATACAATTGTAAAATTGGTATTGAAAAAAAAACCAAATTTTGTAAATATAATAAATTTTATGATGAATGAAATATATTTTAGGACTTTGCGAACGCTTATTCACCGCATAAATCGATTAATCCTTTGTTTTATATATGTATGTATTAGTATGCAATTGTTTTATTAAATATTTTTTTTTTTTTTTTTTACCGTGTATTATTTAAACGTATCTGCGATATACTCGCGATTAATTTGTATATTATTCCTTAGTACGATAAGAACGCAAAAGGAAAATAAAAATGACGCAAAAATATACGTATGTATGTATGTAAACTTATATGCATATATAACGAAATGACGGAAAACAAGTATACAATTTTTTATATATTAATATTATATATGTATGTTAATGTTAAATATATGAGTATGTATGTAAATGTTTTGTTAATTGCGTTTGCTCAGAAAGCACGCGAAAACGAAATTGCGATAAACACTCGATAAGAATGCGCATACATAAATATGTATGTTAGTTAATTTTAATTGTTGCTATGGATATCCTCCTTGTACATGGATTTCGATTCCGTTTTGTTCCGTTTTGTTCCGCTTTTCTTTTTTCTTCTTTTAAAGTTCACTGACCGGAGTAATAAATATATTTTATATATTATTACTTGTATGTAGATATGTTTGTATTTGTAACCTTTTTATTGGTACGTTATATTACGAAGAGAGACAACGTGAGAGAGATAACGAGAATAGTTGGATCGCGATATACATATGTACACATATGTACATACACAAATATCCACTGTTATGTTGTTGTTATATATTTTTTTTCCTTCTGCCTTTGCTTATTTTTAAAGCGATCCTGCTTGTTGCTTTGTTAGCACAAGGGGTATCACCAGAACTTGCAAGTAAGAATACTTGACTTTGAAAAATTTTTATTTTTTTTTTGTAGTGTGTTTGGAGACACGAAGTAAGCTTAAAGGCAGGTAGTTATGTAACAACAGTTTTTCCAAAAATTTTTACAGTTCATTTATGTATGTACCATATGTCCATGAATATATGTATATTAATTACGGCATATAAAATTTCGCGCGGAAAGTTTGATTGCCCATAAATCTTTGTATGTATGTATATGCCCATATGTATGTATGTATCTCTTACATGATCGAGTACCTTTACTTATTTGTGTACATATGTATGCATTTGCATGTTCTTTTTTTTTTTTTTTTTTTTTGTCGCCTTTGCTTATTTATTATAGGCGATCCTGCTTGTTGCTTTTTTAGCCCAAGGGGTATCACCAGAACATGCAAGTAATAATACTTGACTTTGAAAAATTTTTTTTTTTTTGATTTTTGAAAATTATAGTGTGTTTGCAAACACAAAATAAGCGTTAGGCAGGTACCGCAATTTTTTTTTTATTTATTTCGGTACCTATACATACATATGCATATACCGAACTGTCTAACCGATTTTTCGTATAGAACAGTTGGGTTATTTCTAAATAGCTGTATGCCGTCTTACAGCTTCAACTGTATATCAAGCATACATATGCGCATACATAATTTTATAAAAATCAAATTGGAATGGACTCACTTTTTCTTCCGTCAAGGGTTTTTTTGCAATACTTTGTGTTCTCCTCGTTTTCCTTTTTTTGGTTTTTGTTTCCTTTTTGAGGTTTTCCGTGTTGGATTTGTAGTCTGTTCCCACGTTGCTTGTACTCCTTGTTTGTTCTGCCGTATGTTTTTTGGGGTTTTGTCACTTATACGTTATGTATGTACGTATTTTTCTTGTTCTTTTAGCACTGCACTTTGAGCATTCTTTTATACATATATGTATTTCTTTTAACAGCACTTTTCAGTATCGTTTCTATTGTCACTTCACTTTCGTTTTAGTTTCTTTAGTTAGTTATTTTGTATTAACCGCGCCCGCTTATGTATTTTGAGGTTATTGACCTTTGTTTGGTGTTATACCGCGCCCGTTTTATGCTGTTTGTTAATATTAATTTTCTTCACTTTTTTTTTTTTTTTGCACTTTTTCTTTATGTATTTAATTTTAATTTTTTCAGTTTCTAATTTACGTTTGTTGTTTGGTTTTTTTTTTTTTCTTAGGTGCCTTTCTGAGAGGCTCGAAGGACCATTTGTTCTTTTCACTTATTTCCACTGGGGATACTTACTGTGAGCTTTGGCTATGTAACCCTGTTGCCTATGTTAAAGTAAAAGATACGTTAAATTTAAAATTCAACCACTTGTATTTCTGGACAATTAAATCTGGTTCACAGTGTTGTATATATTTTTTTTTGTTTCTTAATTTCACAAAAGCTTTTGGCGTCGGTATTGCCCACAGAAAATCTCACTAAACTGCTGCTGCTGGTGCACAATCACACACACTCGACCGAAAAGGGGTTTTCTCTGCTTCGTACCACAAATTAGCGAAACGCGGATTAAACGTGAAAAAGCTGGCGAGACGTGACTCTATCGTACGGGCGTAGAAATCGAATAGAGTTCACCCCCATCTAACCAATCCTTTTTGGTCGGTTAGGTGGTGAAACGATAACGTGTGGTGTGTAGTGTGGTTGGTTTGTTGCGTGGGGTTGCGTGTATGATGGTGTATGTTGTGTGCTGAATGTTGTGTTGTATGATGAGTGTGAGTTATGTGATGAATGTTATGTTGTGTGCTGAATGTTGTGTGGTGTGATGAATGTTGTGGTGAGGGGTGAGATGCCATGAAGTCGCATAAACAAATAGTTTAAAGGAACTATCAGCAATAATACATACTAAAGAAAACTTCATGATCGTAGTAAACAAAAGTAAAATTCAACTCCATCAATATAGAGCCCAAGATGTTCATTCCATTCAAATCCGTGATGAACATATGAATACTTCAGAAAAAAATGAAATTAAACAACTTGTACAAAAACACCGAAACTTATTTTCAGAACCTAATGAAAAACTAACGTACACAACAAAAGTAGTAGCGGAAATTAGAACAAATTCAGATACACCTATTTACTCAAAATCATACCCATATCCTGCCAGTTTAAAGCAAAAAGTAGAAAAACAAATAAATAAACTATTAGAGGACGGTATTATCAGAAAATCAAGATCACCATACAATTCACCAATATGGGTTGTACCCAAAAAAGACGATGCATCAGGCGAAAAAAAATTCAGATTAGTTATTGATTACAGAAAACTAAACACAGTTACAACTGCTGACAGTTACCCAATACCAGAGATAAACGAAGTACTATCACAATTAGGAGAAAATCGAATATTTTCAGTAATCGACTTAAAAAGCGGTTTCCATCAAATTCCTCTTAAGGAATCTGACGTGGAGAAAACAGCCTTTTCAGTGAACAACGGAAAGTATGAGTTCACAAGATTACCTTTTGGACTGAAGAACGGCCCATCCATATTTCAACGTACATTAGACGACATTCTGAGACAATATATAGGAAAAATATGTTATGTCTATATATACGACATAATAATATTTAGCAAAGATGAAAGATCTCATTCAGAGCATATTGACAAAATTTTTGATACACTCCGTAAAGCTAATATGAAAGTACAAGCAGACAAATGCGACTTTTATAAAAAACAAGTAGAATTTTTAGGATTCATAATTTCTTCTGCTGGTATTTCCACAAACCCATCTAAAGTAAAAAGTATTGTAGATTTTCCATACCCCAAAACACTTAAAGACCTTAGATCATTTCTAGGACTTTCAGGATACTATAGACGTTTCATAAAAGACTATGCAAAGTTAGCTAAACCCCTCACAACTCTACTTCGTGGTGAAGAAGGTAGAATGTCAAAAAATGTTTCCAAAAAAATCCAAATCCAATTAAACAATGACGATAAAGCAGCATTTAATAAAATAAAATCCACATTGACATCGAAAGACGTCATTTTACATTATCCGGATTATAAAAAAGAGTTCGATTTAACAACAGATGCTTCCAAATATGCCATAGACGCTGTCTTAGAACAGAATGGAAAACCCATAACCTTCATATCTAGGACATTAAGTAAAACTGAAGAAAACTATGCAGTTAATGAGAAAGAAATACTTGCTATTATTTGGGCATTAAATACTTTTAGAAATTATCTCTATGGAACAGCAAAAGTAGTAATCCATACAGACCATCAACCTCTCACATACGCCTTAAGCAATAAAAACAGTAATTCTAAATTAAAACGGTGGAAAGCCATACTCGAAGAATATAACTACGAATTAAGATATAAACCTGGTAAAGCCAACATAGTAGCAGATACACTTTCAAGACCATGCGAAATAAATTCTTTATCAGTAGCCACACATTCAGATGACAGCTCATCTCACAATCTAATTCCAGCCGTAGAAGTACCCATAAATGTTTTCAAAAACCAACTTTGGATCTCTTTAGGAGACGAAGATAGTTACCTATTTAAAATACCATTCCCTACATACCATAGACATGTAATAATTAAACAAACATTTTCCAAAGAAAACCTAATTTCACTTTTTAAACGTTACCTAAACCCTTCGGTGATAAATGGCATATTTACTTCCGAAGAAATAATGGGAATAATTCAACAAATATACCCAATCCATTTTTCCAATTATAAAATTCGATATACTCAGATGAAAGTTGATGACATTACGAACGAGGACATTCAAAACGAAATAATATTAAAAGAACATAAACGCGTACATAGAAACCGAGACGAAAATTCAAAACAACTCATACAAAAATATTATTTTCCAAAAATGAAAGCAAAAATAGAAGCAATAATTAAACAATGCAAAATATGTAAAGAAAACAAATACGACCGTCACCCTAATAAACCACATTTACTTGAAACCCCTATTCCACAATATCCCGGAGAAATAGTTCATATTGATATATACAGTACAGAGAAAAATCTTGTACTTACCGCAGTAGACAAATTTTCGAAATACGCCCAAGTTAGATTAATAGAATCAAAAGCAATAGAGGATATCAGAGAACCCTTGCGACAAATACTTTTTTCCTTCGGTGTACCGAAAACTATAGTTATAGATAATGAAAAATCTTTAAAATCAGCCTCAATACAATTTATGGTCGAAGACCAACTTGGTATTAACATTTTCAAAACACCCCCTACGCTAGCAAAGTCAATGGACAAGTCGAAAGATTTCACTCCACACTTTCTGAAATTATGCGTTGTCTTCAAACCGAACGCACCCACCGCTCATTTCAAGAACTTTTAGATCGTTGCACCTACGAATATAATTACTCAATACATTCTACAACCAGAAAAAGACCAATAGAAACTTTTTTTGGAAGACGCGTTTCAATAGACCCACAGCAATATGAAAACTCAAGACGAGAAAATATCGAGACACTAAGAAAACAACAGATGAAAGACTTAGAAATTCACAATAAAACTAGAAATCCAATAAAAACCTACGCCCCAGGAGAAATAATATATGTTAAAATAAATAAACGAACAGGCTCGAAACTAACAGCAAGATATAGAAAAGAAATTGTAAAAGAAGACAAATCCGGTGTCGTAATCACAGAAAAAGGACGAACAGTACACAAAAGCAATATCAGGACCTAGCTACATATCATTCTTTATTTTAATTTTTCAGATTTTTCGTACATTTGGTGTACGCTGACTTTAGGATAATAGACTATACAAACTCACAACTAGCCACATTTAGTACAGGACCAGTAAAAATTCAAACAGGAACATTCCGACTGATACACAAAGCGGACATAGACGAATACCAGAACGCACTAAACAATTTAAGTAATTCAATTAGAACTAAAGTTAAAGAAGAAAACCCACTCCTTCCTATCCTCATTAATGAACTAAAACTGACACAGACATACTTAAATAGACTAAAACCAAAGAGATTTAGGAAGTCAGTAAACGAATTAGGAACAGTCTGGAAATGGATTGCGGGAAATCCTGACCACGACGACTTAATAATACTAGAAAATCATATTGATAATATAATTGAAAATAATAATGAACAAATAACAATCAATAAATTAATTTTCGACAGAATAAATAATATTTCTACAATATCAAATAAAATTTTAAAAGAAGTACAAACAAATGAAGTTGTACAACAAAATATTGCTATTGAAATTAAATATAAGTTAAATATAATAAAAGATGAGATAATTAATATAGACTATGCAATACATTGGGCAAAAGCCGGCATAGTTAATTCTTATATATTGTCAAATGAAGAATTAAATATATTAAAATATACACTAGGGAAAAATAACTTTACACTAAATAATATTGAAGAATCTATCGAATTAGCAAATGTTAAACTTGCATCAAATGAAACTATGTTACTATATATTATTGGAATACCGTTATCTAATAAAGATCTTTGTGAATCAATTATGATAAAACCAATAAAAATAAAAAGGAATATAAATAAGATTCCATTTGAAAATGTAATAGCGTGTAAGAATAATAAAATATTTGGTATAAGGAACAAATGTAAAGAATATAATAGTATAAAAATATGTAATAACAAAAATATTATAGACATAAGCAACACTACCTGTATCCCTGGTCTACTAAAGAGCAAACCGGCAGAATGCATTTTAATAAATAATCAGCACATACCATCGGTAGAAAATGTATCACCTGGTATTATATTACTAAACCAATATGACGGTACAGTAAAAATTGACAGCCAAAGTATACATCTTTCCGGATCATATGCAGTAGAATACCATAATTCCACGGTGTGGATAGAAAACCAAACATACGCATATAACGAAAAATTTACCAGCAAACCGTTAACAGCAATTTTACAACCAAATAAACCATCATTTCAAGAAGAAGAAATTTTAAGTTTGGAGATGATGAAGGAGCTTCATCTGAGCAACACACATCATCTGGAAAAATTAAAAATAGCCCACACTGCAGCTTTAATTACCAATTTTTCGCTCATAATCATCTGCATGATGTGCATAACCGTAATTATCACCATTTTGAGTCTAAAAAATAAACGCAAAGCAAGTATAACAGAGCTATCAAATTACCATGTAAATGTTAATCTGAACGATCATAATGAAGTCAAAACACCTGAAATTCCAACACTAGAAGGGTCAATAACTCTGACAGATCAAATGCAGCGAACAAACGGGGACGTTTGTTTTTGACGGCGGAGGAGTTAACACGAAACATGTTCATAATTATAGCTGACGCTAATATTTTAATAACAAATATAGCTGAGCTAATATTTCGCAATAAAGTTATAGCTGACAATAATATTTTCGTCAACAACAGGAAGCGAACATCCGCCACGAGCCGCAAAGGTGCAATTCCACAGAATTGCAAGTTACGGGACAGGTAGACTAAGGTTACTTTTAGCTTAAGACAGAAAATGTAAATGAGTTGCAATAAAAAGCTTAATAAAGAAGGTCATACGGACCCAACTAAAATAAAAACCCTTTTTTTCGGTGCTATAACAAAAAGCCCGATAACTTATCTCTTGCTAACAGGTGCTACTTCGGACTAAGTAGGCAACTGAAAAGTCCTCTCTCCACGAACAAAATCAAACTTATAAGTCACGCATTATTCCAGTCCAGCTATATGATGCAGGGGCACGGACGTATGGATGAAAAGATTGTTTACAGAATCGATTCTCGATTCCGATTATTTTTTATATTTTTCGATTCAAAGAATCGATTAATCGAGCGCAAGAGTCGATTCTTTCGATTTTAATCGATTTTAAATTAAAAGGACAAAAAAAGGAAAGTTGTCAAAAAAGCACCATATGTAGTACTGAAAAGTGACAAACAACTCAACAAAAGTACCATAAGCAGTACAAAAAGCAAGCAGCGGAACTGACTTTCTGGCATCGAAGGAGTGAAAGAGTGCGCCCAAGTACCGAAAGGAAAAAGGACAACTGCACGGTCACCGGCCATGGAAGGGAAGCTGATATCTATGTAAGGAATAAGTTAAGCTATTTAAATTTAATAATTAAGAATATAAAAAAAAGGAAAAGAACATTTTTTGAAAATTAATAATTAAGAAATATATAAACAAATTTTTTGAAAAAAAAGAAACTTATAAGAGAAATATTATTAATTTAAAAATATTTAAACAATTTTTTTGGAAAACAAAGTGAATAACTTAAAGAAAGTTTTAAGAGTTCCAATCAGAAAATTATTTCTTTTACAAATAATAAACGGGCTCGTACAGCCAATAATAAATAATAATACAAAGCTGCGATTCACCACCTACGGGGGGACCCTCCAGCTTATAACATACAAAATTCTCTGCGATTCACCACCAAAAGGGACCCTCCAGAGAATTATAAACCACAAAGGAAAATAAAAAAGGGCTTGTACAGCCAATAACATATAAAGTTAAAAAGGGCCGCGATTCACCACCTAACGGGGGACCCTCCGGTTCTAATAAAAGTAAAATAACTCTCCGACTTTCCTGTAAAAGGGACCCTCCAGAGATTAATAAAGAAATAATATTTATATACTTATTTTAAAGAAAATGTCTAACCCAAATAATCTAATCAGACCACCAGTGCTAAGGAATACAACTCCCGTTGCACCAACAGGACCTTCCGGTTCTGGCAACCAAATTTCGCCAGAATTGGCACATTTAGTTAAAAACGTTGTAACTCAGATGTTACAGACGGACGGACAAAGCATAATACAAAGTATTTTGAATAATGGTACGAACCAGAACATTAGGGATCAAACTATAGACGAAAGATACAGAGACAACATGAACGAAATGGACAAAATTCCCGACGTAGTGCGATCACTACGAGAATTTTCAGGAAACGCTTCAGAGTTTACCTCCTGGAAAAAGAGTGTCGAGCGGATTCTGAGGATATATGAACCCTCGAAAGGCACACCAAGATATTTCTGAATTTTAAATGTAATTAGAAACAAAATTATAGGGAAAGCAGATATAGCACTAGAGTCGTATAATACGCCTTTAAATTGGACAGCAATATCTCGTTGTCTAACTACCCATTATGCAGACAAAAGAGACATTGGTACTTTAGAGTATCAAATGACTTGTCTTATTCAGGGAAGACTAACGATTAACGAATTTTACCAGAAAGTGTATTCGCACCTATCATTAATCCTCAACAAAATTGGTTGTATGGAAGTAGGAGAGGAAGCAATACATCTTCTTACGGAAAACTACACGTTTGTCAGAGGACTTTCGGGTGACCTTCCTAGGCTTCTCGGCATCAGAGAACCAAAAAGCCTACCAGAAGCTCTTCACCTTTGCCTGAAGTTAGAAAATCAAAACTTTAGAGCAAATCACGCTAACAATCAATTTCCTAGACAACAATTTCAACAACAGAATTTTTTTCCAAATCTTAATCGACAACTTCCTCAAACCAAATTCCATCCCGAGTTAGCTTTTATACCAAAACCAAATCAAATATTTAATCCTTATGGTCAAAAACGGTATCCCCAAAATCCAGTAAACCAACAACATGGCTTTCATAATCAAAACCCATTTAATCAACCACCAAATAATCCCCTCCAAGACCACCAAAACCACCTCAACCAATGGACGTAGACGTTAGCTTAAGAATAAACGCTATCAATTACGCCAATAGACCAAATCCCAATTTCACTGTCAAACGACCATCAAATTTTTCAAACAAAAATGATCTGCAACCAAAAGTTCAAAGGAATTTTCATGTAAACTCCGACTTTGAACCTTACAGCGAACAAAATTATCAATACAACAATGACTACCAAAACAACGAACACAACTATGACTTTTCCGATACAACACAAACAGACCTGACAGATGTACATTTTTTAGATTAAACAGCTCTTCGTTACCTTATTTCAACTGCAAAACGAAGAGTGGAGAAATTTTAAAAATCCTAGTCGATACAGGTTCCAATAAAAACTATATTCAATCAAATTTAGTACCAAATCCCAAAGAAAACAATAATCCTTTTTACGCAAATTCAATCGGTGGAAAAATACACATTACCCATCACACTTTTCTAAATCTTTTTAATATTGAAGAATGCAAATTAAAATTTTTTTTGTTACCCACTCTTACAACTTTTCACGCAATTCTCGGAAATAATAGTTTAAAGGAACTATCAGCAATAATACATACTAAAGAAAACTTCATGATCGTAGTAAACAAACGTAAAATTCAACTCCATCAATATAGAGCCCAAGATGTTCATTCCATTCAAATCCGTGATGAACATATGAATACTTCAGAAAAAAATGAAATTAAACAACTTGTACAAAAACACCGAAACTTATTTTCAGAACCTAATGAAAAACTAACGTACACAACAAAAGTAGTAGCGGAAATTAGAACAAATTCAGATACACCTATTTACTCAAAATCATACCCATATCCTGCCAGTTTAAAGCAAAAAGTAGAAAAACAAATAAATAAACTATTAGAGGACGGTATTATCAGAAAATCAAGATCACCATACAATTCACCAATATAGGTTGTACCCAAAAAAGACGATGCATCAGGCGAAAAAAAATTCAGATTAGTTATTGATTACAGAAAACTAAACACAGTTACAACTGCTGACAGATACCCAATACCAGAGATAAACGAAGTACTATCACAATTAGGAGAAAATCGAATATTTTCAGTAATCGACTTAAAAAGCGGTTTCCATCAAATTCCTCTTAAGGAATCTGACGTGGAGAAAACAGCCTTTTCAGTGAACAACGGAAAGAATGAGTTCACAAGATTACCTTTTGGACTGAAGAACGGCCCATCCATATTTCAACGTACATTAGACGACATTCTGAGACAATATATAGGAAAAATATGTTATGTCTATATAGACGACATAATAATATTTAGCAAAGATGAAAGATCTCATTCAGAGCATATTGACAAAATTTTTGATACACTCCGTAAAGCTAATATGAAAGTACAAGCAGACAAATGCGAATTTTATAAAAAACAAGTAGAATTTTTAGGATTCATAATTTCTTCTGCTGGTATTTCCACAAACCCATCTAAAGTAAAAAGTATTGTAGATTTTCCATACCCCAAAACACTTAAAGACCTTAGATCATTTCTAGGACTTTCAGGATACTATAGACGTTTCATAAAAGACTATGCAAAGTTAGCTAAACCCCTCACAACTCTACTTCGTGGTGAAGAAGGTAGAATGTCAAAAAATGTTTCCAAAAAAATCCAAATCCAATTAAACAATGACGCTAAAGCAGCATTTAATAAAATAAAATCCACATTGACATCGAAAGACGTCATTTTACATTATCCGGATTATAAAAAAGAGTTCGATTTAACAACAGATGCTTCCAAATATGCCATAGACGCTGTCCTAGAACAGAATGGAAAACCCATAACCTTCATATCTAGGACATTAAGTAAAACTGAAGAAAACTATGCAGTTAATGAGAAAGAAATGCTTGCTATTATTTGGGCATTAAATACTTTTAGAAATTATCTCTATGGAACAGCAAAAGTAGTAATCCATACAGACCATCAACCTCTCACATACGCCTTAAGCAATAAAAACAGTAATTCTAAATTAAAACGGTGGAAAGCCATACTCGAAGAATATAACTACGAATTAAGATATAAACCTGGTAAAGCCAACATAGTAGCAGATACACTTTCAAGACCATGCGAAATAAATTCTTTATCAGTAGCTACACATTCAGATGACAGCTCATCTCACAATCTAATTCCAGCCGTAGAAGTACCCATAAATGTTTTCAAAAACCAACTTTGGATCTCTTTAGGAGACGAAGATAGTTACCTATTTAAAATACCATTCCCTACATACCATAGACATGTAATAATTAAACAAACATTTTTCAAAGAAAACCTAGTTTCACTTTTTAAACGTTACCTAAACCCTTCGGTGATAAATGGCATATTTACTTCCGAAGAAATAATGGGAATAATTCAACAAATATACCCAATCCATTTTTCCAATTATAAAATTCGATATACTCAGATGAAAGTTGATGACATTACGAACGAGGACATTCAAAACGAAATAATATTAAAAGAACATAAACGCGCACATAGAAACCGAGACGAAAATTCAAAACAACTCATACAAAAATATTATTTTCCAAAAATGAAAGCAAAAATAGAAGCAATAATTAAACAATGCAAAATATGTAAAGAAAACAAATACGACCGTCACCCTAATAAACCACATTTACTTGAAACCCCTATTCCACAATATCCCGGAGAAATAGTTCATATTGATATATACAGTACAGAGAAAAATCTTGTACTTACCGCAGTAGACAAATTTTCGAAATACGCCCAAGTTAGATTAATAGAATCAAAAGCAATAGAGGATATCAGAGAACCCTTGCGACAAATACTTTTTTCCTTCGGTGTACCGAAAACTATAGTTATAGATAATGAAAAATCTTTAAACTCAGCCTCAATACAATTTATGGTCGAAGACCAACTTGGTATTAACATTTTCAAAACACCCCCTACGCTAGCAAAGTCAATGGACAAGTCGAAAGATTTCACTCCACACTTTCTGAAATTATGCGTTGTCTTCAAACCGAACGCACCCACCGCTCATTTCAAGAACTTTTAGATCGTTGCACCTACGAATATAATTACTCAATACATTCTACAACCAGAAAAAGACCAATTGAAACTTTTTTTGGAAGACGCGTTTCAATAGACCCACAGCAATATGAAAACTCAAGACGAGAAAATATCGAGACACTAAGAAAACAACAGATGAAAGACTTAGAAATTCACAATAAAACTAGAAATCCAATAAAAACCTACGCCCCAGGAGAAATAATATATGTTAAAATAAATAAACGAACAGGCTCGAAACTAACAGCAAGATATAGAAAAGAAATTGTAAAAGAAGACAAATCCAGTGTCGTAATCACAGAAAAAGGACGAACAGTACACAAAAGCAATATCAGGACCTAGCTACATATCATTCTTTATTTTAATTTTTCAGATTTTTCGTACATTTGGTGTACGCTGACTTTAGGATAATAGACTATACAAACTCACAACTAGCCACATTTAGTACAGGACCAGTAAAAATTCAAACAGGAACATTCCGACTGATACACAAAGTGGACATAGACGAATACCAGAACGCACTAAACAATTTAAGTAATTCCATTAGAACTAAAGTTAAAGAAGAAAACCCACTCCTTCCTATCCTCATTAATGAACTAAAACTGACACAGACATACTTAAATAGACTAAAACCAAAGAGATTTAGGAAGTCAGTAAACGAATTAGGAACAGTCTGGAAATGGATTGCGGGAAATCCTGACCACGACGACTTAATAATACTAGAAAATCATATTGATAATATAATTGAAAATAATAATGAACAAATAACAATCAATAAATTAATTTTCGACAGAATAAATAATATTTCTACAATATCAAATAAAATTTTAAAAGAAGTACAAACAAATGAAGTTGTACAACAAAATATTGCTATTGAAATTAAATATAAGTTAAATATAATAAAAGATGAGATAATTAATATAGACTATGCAATACATTGGGCAAAAGCCGGTATAGTTAATTCTTATATATTGTCAAATGAAGAATTAAATATATTAAAATATACACTAGGGAAAAATAACTTTACACTAAATAATATTGAAGAATCTATCGAATTAGCAAATGTTAAACTTGCATCAAATGAAACTATGTTACTATACATTATTGGAATACCGTTATCTAATAAAGATCTTTGTGAATCAATTATGATAAAACCAATAAAAATAAAAAGGAATATAAATAAGATTCCATTTGAAAATGTAATAGCGTGTAAGAATAATAAAATATTTGGTATAAGGAACAAATGTAAAGAATATAATATTATAAAAATATGTAATAACAAAAATTTTATAGACATAAGCAACACTACCTGTATCCCTCGTCTACTAAAGAGCAAACCGGCAGAATGCATTTTAATAAATAATCAGCACATACCATCGGTAGAAAATGTATCACCTGGTATTATATTACTAAACCAATATGACGGTACAGTAAAAATTGACAGCCAAAGTATACATCTTTCCGGATCATATGCAGTAGAATATCATAATTCCACGGTGTGGATAGAAAACCAAACATACGCATTTAACGAAAAATTTACCAGCAAACCGTTAACAGCAATTTTACAACCAAATAAACCATCATTTCAAGAAGAAGAAATTTTAAGTTTGGAGATGATGAAGGAGCTTCATCTGAACAACACACATCATCTGGAAAAATTAAAAATAGCCCACACTGCAGCTTTAATTACCAATTTTTCGCTCATAATCATCTGCATGATGTGCATAATCGTAATTATCACCATTTTGAGTCTAAAAAATAAACGCAAAGCAAGTATAACAGAGCTATCAAATTACCATGTAAATGTTAATCTGAACGATCATAATGAAGTCAATAACTCTGACAGATCAAATGCAGCGAACAAACGGGGACGTTTGTTTTTGACGGCGGAGGAGTTAACACGAAACATGTTCATAATTATAGCTGACGCTAATATTTTAATAACAAATATAGCTGAGCTAATATTTCGCAATAAAGTTATAGCTGACAATAATAAAAACCCTTTTTTTTCGGTGCTATAACAAAAAGCCCGATAACTTATCTCTTGCTAACAGGTGCTACTTCGGACTAAGTAGGCAACTGAAAAGTCCTCTCTCCACGAACAAAATCAAACTTATAAGTCACGCATTATTCCAGTCCAGCTATATGATGCAGGGGCACGGACGTATGGATGAAAAGATTGTTTACAGAATCGATTCTCGATTCCGATTATTTTTTTATATCTTTCGATTCAAAGAATCGATTAATCGAGCGCAAGAGTCGATTCTTTCGATTTTAATCGATTTTAAATTAAAAGGACAAAAAAAGGAAAGTTGGTCTCTCTGAGTCTGACTCAGCCCTTAAAATTAAATTTGATGTACTACTGAATGGAACTAGTTCAGTAGAAGCTTCTGATAAACGAGACTGTAAATAAATGACATTTGAAAAAATAACATGCTAGAAATTCAGCATTAAATGATATAATACAATAACTGGCATTTAAATATAGATAAAGAAAAATTCAAGAAAAACAGTATAGATTTGAAGGTTATAAATATAAATCTATATATTTACCTCTTTAGGTTGTGAGACACTTATTATTTCATCGTCACTCTATTTTTCACTCAATGTGCGATTTTGATTAGGATAAGAAGCAGTTAGGGAAAGTTTATGTGATTTTTGGAGATGTTTGATTAAGCTAGACGTACTATTATTATATTTTAATTGCTTTCCACATTGGTGACACTGAACATTCGACCCGTTGTTTATTTTTTTAAAGTAAATCCATACAGCTCTGGCGCCATTTTAATAAATTTATCGTCAAGAATTAAGAATCACGATTTTTCTTGTGCTCGTATGTAGTATGTATAACTTGAAACTAGTCACTTAATTAATAGTAAAGTCGAATGTCAAGAATCGATTCTTAATCGACTTCGACTACTGAAGATCGATTCCGAAAAATCGATTATTTTACGAGAAAACTCTATTCTCGAGTAGAATCGGAATTTGGTTTACCATCCCTACTCGGACGATGACAACATCTGATGATATGCTGAGCACAATGCTCGCGACAGACCGCAAACGTTATCTGTCAAATATTAAAATACACACGTTCGTAAGGTCGCTGTTGTTTTGACAGCTGCACGACTACACGACTGCAGGCCGACGGTTGTCGCTCTCGCAAACTTCAATATTTTCCTATATTTGCCAACGACAGTAAGACGACGAAAGAGTTGAGAATAGAATGGAAGGTAGAGAGATGAGGAAGAGTGGTGATGACAGTAATATGTAAAATTTTTAATTATTCACAGCTCTAACACACTTGCCGTTATTTTACAAATGAAAGCATAAAATAGATCTATTATAGCTTTGTAATAACAATTGATAATTTAAAACAAAAATATATACCTATTTACTTATTTTTTGCATAAAAAATTTCACTTTGAACAAAATATTAAAATTTCATTGAAGTGCAACGAAATTGTGTACATGCAAAATGGAGAGCTGTGTTGTCTTGTGTATATGCGTTCATGTAGTAGGATACACAACGCCATTTTCAGTTCACTGTCGTGAGGCTGCAGTCTGTCGCTGTCATTGTGTTCAGCACTTGAGTCGACGTTACGGTTTTTTGAGAGAAGAATTCTGAAAATGATTCGTGGATAAGGATGGCAACGATTAATCATTTCATTAAATTAATCGATTATTTTCATTCAATTTACGATGTAATTGCATCGAAACACCTTTTCTAATTACTCGACTGTTACTGGAGTAATTGCAAAATAATCGCAAGCAGCATTTTGAAATTTAATACATTTTATGTTCATCAAAACCCATGTTTATTTTTGTGCCGTCATATATCTCTAGATTCCGCAATGGGTGCTCTCTAGGCGTTGCATATTTCGGTATAGGATTTTTGCATTTTGTGTCATCGTGCAATCTTGCAAAAGCAAGTGAATGCCGCTATTGATAGTTGTCGGTGAAAACTCATCGAAAACACAAAATGTCGGTCCGAACGACTTAGATTCCACAACATACAAATGTGTTTTTAATGTCGGTCCGAACATAATATAAGACACATGAATTTTTAAATACGATATTTTAATTTTATTTCCGTTTTTGTATTTGTGTATATACCAACATAATCTGAATGTCTGAAATAAGAATATAGTCTCCTGTATTTTATTGGTTTTGTTTTTA
The DNA here is from genome assembly GCA_037783105.1 of Bactrocera zonata. NCBI lineage: Eukaryota > Metazoa > Arthropoda > Insecta > Diptera > Tephritidae > Bactrocera > Bactrocera zonata. The sequence goes on along the minus strand of JBAWJQ010003389.1, from coordinate 1,867,843 downwards.
CGCAAAGTTGCAAAACATAGTCTTTCAAGCAAGAGGCAATTCTTTTACTTTAAGATTGCTGTACATATTTTTGAAAATTTAATGTCATTGTGCTTCTTAACTTCAAATATAGGCCATTTTCTCTTTCAGGACATGTCTGGGGCTCTGTGAGAGAGCATTATAATACAAGATTCGGCGCTGAAACTTGGTGGTGGTCTAAATGCAATTTAGTATTATTTGAAAACATTTAAATTAATCGATTAATAGATTTTTTTAAATTAATTGCAATTATTTTTTTATATCTTGCAATTAATCATTTGATTATTTAATCGATTAAACAATTTTTTTTGCCATCCCTATTCGTGGTCCTTTTCGCGCTGGCCACGGCGAATATCGTATTCGATGTAACGATGAGCTGCATGAGATTTACGACGACATTGACATAGTTCAGCAAATGAAAAGAGAGCGGCTATGCTGGCCGCCAGCAGCTGTACACTCTTATAAAAGATTGTACCTTCTCGATTAAGTTTTGCAGCTCGAATTGTTTTCTACAGCAGCAGATTGAGGAAGTCGCTAGGGAGTCGTCTTGTCTGAAACCTCGTTTGGTATCGAACGGCTCGGAGATTTGGCGCATAGTGAATATCTGATAGGTTCTAGATTTTCCAGGACTAAGGCCACACTGACAAGGTCCAATCAGTTTGTTGATTATGGGCTTTAATCTTTCATACAATACGCTCGATAGAACCTTGTATGCGATGTTTGCGAGGCCTGTCCCACGGTAGTTGGCGCAGATTGCGGGGTTTCCCTTTTTTGGATTGGGTAGAGCACACTTAAAATCCAATCGTTGGGAATGCTTTCGTCCGACCATATTTTACAAAGAAGCTGTTGCATGCTCCTTATCAGTTCTTCGCCGCCGTGTTTGAATAGCTCGGCCGCCAATCCATCGGCCCCCACCGCTTTATTTTTCCTCAGACGGGTAATTGCTCCATCGTCGCCGATTTTGGACTTGGGTTCGCCTTCTCCCTCTCTCCATAATTTTAGTACACTCTGGGCACCAGCCACTAGATCACCTCTTTAGTTCTATAAAAGAATGATCCGGTCTTTCCATTATCGGCTAGTTTGTCAAGCTCTTCGTACTCACGAATTTCGGCCTCTCTCTTTTTTGACTGCAAATGCGTGTCACTTCCTTCTTCAACGACAACTTCTGTGGTCGGTTGTAACGTTGCGAGTTAAGCTGTCTGCTTTCTCTACACTGCGACACAGCACTCCACACCGTACGAGCTGTTTTTTTTACATTTTCCGAAAACCCATGGTTTCGGTTGCAGCTGTACGTAAGAAGCTGGAAATGCCGACAGTTCCCTTATACCGAGTGCATAGGGGCGGGCTGCAACAAAATAGTGGTCCGAGTCGATGTTAGGACTTCGGAACATATGCGCCTCTAGAACACTGGAGATGTGTCTTCCGTCCATCACAACATGATCCATCTGGTTGGTGACTATTCAAAATTGAACATGTTCGTTGCTACCAAAGGACGGCCAACAACATTATATTTAAAAACCTTTATATATTTCTCAAATGTTAAATAAGATAAGAAAAATCTTACTATTGATACAGTCCACTAATATTAGATATCTATGTTCAAATATATTGAACATACATAAACAGACACATACTTAAAATGCATTGTCATGCAAAACAATAGCATTCAACAGACAATAACACAAGCATTACTAAGGATAAGATGGGTTCTTAGAATACATTTAAGCAACTGCTTGTAAATGTACTCACATTAAAACAAACGCAAAGACACACAACATACATAGGTTAAAACAATAGCCAACATACATGCATACAAACATACAAATATATTTATGTAGTTATTTAGGATATTTTGAAAAATAGTATATAAGGTTTTCAAATTTAAAAATAAAACTAGAATGAAAGATTTCTCACTCGACAAAAGACTGTTTGAATTCCCCCCACCAGCGGTAAGGTTTACAACATCTTCGTTGAGTTTTAAACGTTTGATCTTACAAATCAAACAGTTTGATTTTATAATTCAAACAGTGACATCTTTGGTCATATCGTCTTTCTTTTCCGTCGTCTAGACGTCCATCCTCCGATGTGAATGCCAGTACTCGGCGACAGAGTCTCTCTCCCACCACGAGTTTTACCCCAAATTTTTACTACTTTATATGGCCACTGTAATAAATGGCATAAAGACTATGCTTCAGTCCTTGTCCCGCCAGGGATGTCAGCCTTCACTCTAGCGAGGACCTTACCAAATAAGAGACCGGACATTCTAGGGGCATGACCTTAAATCGTAATTTTTAAAACATTTGCAGGGGTCGTCATCTCTCATCCGACGCTGTTTTCTTCTTTTCATTGGTAATGTTTTCTACGTGGCAGATGCCAAACACAGCACAGAACCCTGTGGAGGGTATGTTTCGCCTTCTCACTTTAGCTTGCCTTCAAACGGATGTTTTCTGCCTACCCAGATCCTTGGTCAAAGAACGCAAGTCGTAAGCTGCTTGAGTTATATGTAAAAGAATCGTTTCTTGCCACTCCCAAGTGAATGGCAATCAGAGAACTTTCCTCACTTGCATGAACTGCTACACATGACTCCATCATCCTTTTTGCTATTACCTAAGTATTTAATTAATATAGGTTTGATCTATACTAATATTATAAAGAGGTAAGATAAAAAAGTTAGTGATCCATACTAAAACTTCAATAATGTAAGGTATGAAAAAATGGCTAAAAACTATCTTAAATCGCGTACGGTGCGAAGAAAATAATGTTCTACACATTTGCAGATCATATAATTATCACCATATGTCTCTAACTATTATAGCTTTGTCGCAATCCGTTTTTTATTTACACTTTAGAATTAATCATTATCAAAACAAATGACTTCATATTTAAATGTGCTTCAATAACATTATACTACGCAGCAGTCGTGCGCAGAATTAAATATTTGAATGAACCGGCTAATAAAAGCCTATCTATGAGGAAATTGGCAGAAAAATATGGAGTTTCCAAATCAACAATCGCTAAACTTAAAAATAAAAAGGAACATATTATAAAAGAATTAGAAAGCAACGCAAAAGAAAAACATGTATAACTGACTTTAAAAAAATAAATGAGGGAGTGAAATCGTTTTTTGAAAAATCCAGGTCTAAGAATATTCCGATCAGTGGCGCAATAATTTAAGAAAAGGCTAAGCTATTGGCTTCTGAGTTACAAATAGAGAACTTTTGACCAAGCAATGGGTGGTTAAATCTTTCCGCTTGAGGCATAACATTCAATTTAAAGCTTTAAGTGGTGAAGGGGCGAATGTAGATCTTAAAGCTGCCTCAGATTGGAAAGTAAAACTACCAACACTTTTAAAAAATTATTTACCTGAGAATCAGTTTAATGCGGATGAAACTGGATTGTTTTATCGTCAGTTACCTACTCGAAGTATCGCTGCATAAGGCGCAGTTTGTAAAGGAGGTAAACTGGCAAAAGAAAGACTGAGCGTATTGTTTTGCTGCAGCAGTACAGGAGAAAAGTTAATGTCGTTAGTTATAGGAATGCTGCGAAGCCGCGAGCTTTTCACCGAAATAAAATCGACACTCAAAATTTTATTGTGCAATGGGTTCACAATAAAAAGGCTTGGATGACAAGTGTAATTTTCCAGCATTAGCTTAGTTCTATCAATGACCAACAAGAAAATCTGAATTATGGAAGTTTGATAAATCACAACTATCCTGAACAAATTCGAAATGAATTAGTATCGCCCATAGTTGCGGAAAATATGGAAAAATCGATAGATATACATGAACAGGTGGGTGATTCCCATGAAACTATTTTAAAAAACGTGGTAGAGGATTTAAAACACATCTCCCAAGGAACTGCTTCAAGTGAAAGTGAAGATGAGTGCACTGAAATCTATAATCTTCCCACTGCCAAAGAAGCTTTATCAAACATGAGCGAAGTCATTCTTTATGTATCAGCACATCAATCAACTTTGCTGCTCGAGTTTTTAAAGTTAAAAACGAAATTGGAACAAAATATAAGCTTATCAAAATTAAAACAAACTGAAATAGATACATATTTTTCTAAAACATAAGTTGTACATATGCCCGAATTCCAAAATGTGTTAATTTTTGTTTTTCTATTACACACTTATATATTGAATTCAATGTACGTTTCTTTAACTAGTTTTTAAAATAAAGTCAATAAAATAAGAAAAGAATCATTTCTTTATAACATGGACACTCTCGTAAGTTGGACAAAAAGTGATGAACCGCAGACGCCCAACTTAGACAGGTTTTACTGTAATTACATTTATTAATTTAAAACTTTTACATAAAATAAATTTACTTTAATTCAATTCATAACGTTCCAACATTTATATAAAGAAATAAAAACAAATATAAAAAAATTTAATTCTATTTGTTCAACTGGTTAAGTCTCTACAACTCTACTCTACTGTTCGAATATTGTTCGAATTAGATATATAAAACTACATTTGTAGTTTTTATTCAAAAATGCAATTTACCGCAAGTGAAATTAAATTAAAGTACACATGAGGAATTAGAAGAAAAACAGATGAAAGATGTACATAATATTTGAGAGAAAATTTATATTTTAAATAATGACTACAAGAAAAAACTCTTTTCACATAATGATTAAAAATTTATGTTGAAAACGCCTACAACAAATATAAATTTATAATTCCCCAATCTATTTTATTTCTACGATACTCGCCGCCAGATAAATGAATTTGCCTGTGAACTACCACGTGGTCCACGGGCACTGCGCTTATCTGCTCCGGTCTAGGCCGGGTAGAACATATTAAGAGAATGCATAAATAGGACAACGTATTAATATTTTCAACGTCATTAGAAGAACATTTAAACTCATTAGAAAAGATATTTTCAAGGTTAAAGGAACATAATTTAAAAATCCAAGCCGATAAATGTAGTTTTTTTTAAAGAGGGACATACCCTAACAAGAAAAGGGATTAAGCAAAATCAGGACAAGATTAAAGCAATACAAAATTTGAAAATAGTTGGAACTGAAAAGCAATTAAAAAGCTTCTTGGGAGCCACTGGTTATTACAGAAAGTTCATTAGAGACTACTCAAAAATTGCATACCCAATGATTAAATATTTGAAGAAAGGATGCAAAATAATTCCGAACGATCCGCAATTTATTGCAAGTTTTGAAAACCTTAAAGCTTTAATTTCATCTCATCCAATACTTATATTATGATGCAAACACAGATGCAAGTGATTATGCCATAGGGGCAGAGCTGTCTCAACAAGGGCAGTCGGTGTGCTATATCCCTAAATAATCACGAACAAAATTATGCCAACACAGATAAGGAATTTTTAGCTATCATTTATGAAGTTACGTATTTTAGGCCGTATGGTTATGGAAAAAAATTTAAAATAATTACGGATCATTGCCCAATAGTGTATTCAAATAACAAGTATAAAGGAAATGAGTTTCCTCAACGTCACCAAAGGTGGCTATCCAAAATTGTAAGAGTTCCATTAAGAAATTGAATATCAGAAAGGAAAAAGTAGTAGTCGTTTTTAAGCCGAATTGAAAAGTCTCTATGAATCGACAAAAGCAAAGATAAAGAATCCAATTTGAAAATGTCAGATACAATACATTCCGCAGAAGAGGAACTGTTAGAACATTGCCTCATAAAAGAAGAAATTGACAACAAGTATAAGACCCAAATCATAATAACATATTGAAAAGTATTTTCCGAAGACATTTTGACAGTGGCAAAGTGGCCGAAGTGGAGGAGGCCGATTATCAAAAAATTCAACTATTACTTATAAGCATGTTTTCTTGCAATAGCAAGTTCCAATTTATAAAATGAACAAAAAGAGCAACAGAAATTCTACAAGAAGAAACCTGCATATTTCATTTTACTATAATAATGAGTCAGTGCAGGTAATTGAGAAAAATTCAAGCAAATGAAATATGTTAGGAAAACGATAAAGCCGACGTTTAAAATAACAGAGACAGATGAAATAATACATGTGAACATTTTTCACTTCTTTTTAACGAAATTAAAGTAATTAAAGCAAAAATTAAATAATGTAAGGGGGACAATGACAAATGGTTGTTTGGAGTAACGGACGACGAGGACCGACAGGATATAAATAATCATTTGAAGTAATAGAGGGAAATTCGCTCAATACAATAACAAATATCAATAAACAGATTATCATAAATGAGCATTTTAACGATTCAATTAATTTAATGAAAACAATAGTAAAAACAAACGGGAGTAAAATTTTAAAAGAATTAATTCAGATACAAAGGAGGATAGAGAGCTAGCGAAATTGGTTCTTTACAATGATCAAATGAACAAACTAAGACATATTGAAGGGAATATCCATGAAATTCAGAATAATATAGCCGCCGCTAAAAACAATTTGATACATCCGGGAATGTTGACAAGAGAAAAAATAAATAGTTTCGATATAAATTTCTATAAGCTGAAATTAGCCAAAGTAGGAGTAGTAGCTTTCAAAAACGAATTAAATGATTTTAAAGAATGAGTAAAATTAATTATGTCTCTACCAAATAAAAAAAATTTGCAAATTGATCAAGAAGATGAATTGATTGTAACAATTAGAAAGACAATACGTTATTCAAAAAAAATAATTGAAGAAAGAATTATATCGTTTCTAATGACTGTGAATTTAAGTACAATAGCAAGATTCAAGAAATAAGTGATGACACTTTTATCATATAGAATACACATAAGTTAAGTCTTATTCAGAATGGTGATGAAATAAACTTTATGTAATGTAATAACTATATGATAAATTTTGCAAAATGTAAAATTAAAATTAGTGCAGAAAATTTTAGTAATAACAAAACCAAAATTATTGATAAACTTATACATCCTGTTAAAATGTTGAACCAAAAAAACAAAAAAAGGTAAACTTTGGCAATATTGTACTAAATAATTTTAAGAATATCAAAAAAATAGGAGAGCTAAAATATCACAAAAACCTATCTTATGGCATAAGTGCCTCGGTAATTATAATAATATTAATAAGTATAATTATTGTTATTCTCTATTATTGTTCTAAAGAAAAAATAAGTTTTAAAATTATAAAATAAAAAAGTCAGAAGACTTCTCAGAATGGTTCTGGGGGAATTACATATCAGGATACATCAACCTACGGCACACAGTTGAGTACCACATCGCATGATCCGCCAGTACGTGACCAAAACATCAAACTCGGAACATTTTGAGTAATGACGTCGTTTGGCGCGAAATAAATACACCCAACTCTTTTTTTACACGGTTTCTTTTTACACGGTTGAAAAAAAAATTTTTTTGATAAACAATTTTTTAATCTGGTACGGTTTCAAAATCACTGTGTTGAAATTATGTTTGTTTTGTACCACACTTAGCACCTTTGCTGAAATGAACATACATATTATTAACCTTATTCGATAACTCTTACCATATATTTTGTTCGCATGATATTTATATTGCTGAAGACTTTAGTCCAGTTCGTCGCAAACTATAAGTAGCGACTCAAAATTATGTAGCTATGTACAGTAAATATTTTTTCCTTGTTTCTATTCCAATTTTTCTGCTCTTAATTCTGGATTACCAGATTTCTTTTGTTTTTAGCTTATTCTACCAATTTTTTACCTGTATGAATTATGTATTTTAAGTTTTAATGCTCATTAAAATGCCATATGAATTTACAATTTGTATGTATATCTGAAATTATATTGTTTTCAAAATTTTTTACACGGTTTTTCGAAGTAAATATAGTTCTTTATTTCATTTTACGCGGTTTTCAGATTACATGGAACGTATTCCCCATTTTACTATAGAAAAATGCCTCTTTTTTTACACGGTTTCTTTTTACACGGATTTCTGAGGAACATATCTACCGTGTAAAAAAAGAGTTGGGTGCATAGGAAGATAGTTTTCCCTCCCCTTTTAAAATAGAGAGAAAAGTGTATAATCTAATAGATAGCCTTCTACCATCATCAATGCTAAAAATTGATTTAATTGACAAACTACGAACCGCATTGAAAAGCAACAATATATACGTAAGATGTTTTAAACAAAACTTAGATTGTAATTCTTCAGATAATTTAAAGTTAATTATTCACTCAGATCGCCCACCACACACGGGTAGATATAATATAATTCTCCATCCGTAAACGAGGTGGCCGTCCTCTTGGTTGACGAAGAAAAAGGCCCGAGAGAGATAGTGCTACATGGTAGAGACGGCCAACTTAAAAGGGTCTCTGAGTTACACCGATCGTATGATCCTCTATCGTATTGCTTAATGTTTGTAATGGGAGAAGAGGGTTATTATTTGACCATTCCTCAGCAAGGTACAGCGCGTAACAAAACAGAGACATGCATTCAATTTTACGCATTTAGGTTGATGGTTAGAGCTAATTGCTTTAGTCCATTACGTTATTACATACATTTATTAGGCAATGTATTGTCGATATTAACGATCTAATTATTCAAAAATTTCCCGGACAAAACATACAAATTACTAGACACCGTGACTAATATCGATAACGCAGGCCATTATTCCAAGGAGTTTTTTAATTCAATTGGCTAATTGGCTTTAAAATTTGTATTTGGATAATACTTTTGAGGAATTGAAGTCAATTTTTGAGGAATTTGAAGGACAATTTAGTTGCAGCAACCTTTATCACCGGCACAGCAGCTGGTCAAAATTATAGCGTTTGACCTTTCAAATGCTAAATACCTGTGTGAAGCCAAGAAGGCTGCTATTAAGTTATATATTTACATACATATAGTATTCGGGGTCTGTCCGGAAAGTAATGGGACTGAATCGATTTAAAAGCATTAATTGAACCAATCGCTACAATTCATTAAAAACTTAAAAAATAGGCTCCTTCTGCGTCGATGCAACGCTGCCAGAACGATTTCCAAGCATTGAAGGCGTCACGGAAGGCATTCTCCGGACTAGCCTTAAGAGCCGGGGTGCATGCTGCTTGGATCCGGTCTCAAAATGCTCGGAAGATTGCTTCTTTGCCTCGCGAGAATACTCAAAGATCCATACTCGTCACCGGTGATTACACTATTCAAAAATTGGAGGTCACTTTCACACATGTTCAAATTTTCTTGACACACTTCCACTCGCCGCAATTTCTGGTCGTCAGCGAGCACTTTTTCGGGCGCGCACGCTCCGAACTACAGTCGCGGCCGAACAAAATCGGTTCTATTACTTTCCAGATAAGTGGTCGCAAATATTCACAAATGAAATTATGTGTGCATTCGCATAATGTTTCTAAATTTGTCTACACACAACTTTGTTGTCACTGACAACCAATGGCCGATGTTCACGTTTTGTCAAAGAGTCAATGTGTCGAAAAACACAAACGAATGAACCCGGATTGTCACCGCTTCCATTACCTACAAACCAGCATAAAAATGTATGTTTATGTATGAGCTTGCATACACATCGACGCAGATTCTTGCGAGCCGCAGAAAAATATTTTAAATCGACAAGAACTATGTTGACACTTTTTTCTGTGCTTTGCGGAGTTGACACTTTTCCCTTCTAGAAGAAACATCAGAAATTGTTCAATTTATGCTTTTTAGCTTTTGCCATCGGCGCGAAAAGACGTTTTTAGGCAACGGCATATTCGGGGAGATGTGATGGTGTCTGCTTTTATGAATAAATCTACTTTGGTTGTTGAAAGTGCTCTTGCGTTCAAAATTTTTTTTTTAATGAAGCTCTTATAATGTATTAGAGAACGCAAACCTATTAAATGTTTTGTTTTCATATATAACATAAATGTAAAAATTAATGAGATGTGTGAGTATTTGTTTTAACCATCTTCTTTATTGGCGTGAACACCGCTTACGCGATTATAGCCGAGTTAACAACAGCGCGCTAGTCGTTTTTCTTTTTCGCTGCTTGGCTCCAATTGGAGATTCCAAGTGAAGCCAGGTCATTTTCTGCCTGAGGAGGAGTGGAGGTCTTCCTTTTCCTTCACTTCCCTCGGCGGATACTGTGTAGAACACTTTCAGAGATGGGATGTTTTTGTCCATTTGTATGACATGACTTAGCCAGCGTAGTAGTTGTCTTTTAATTCTCTGAACTACATATGTCAATGTCGTCGTGTATTTCATACGGCTCATCGTTCCATCGATTGCCATATTTGCCGTGGCCAATGCGTAAAGGACCAGAAATCTTCCGCAAAACTTTTGTGTGGAAAACTCGTATCGTCGGCTGATCAGGTATTGTTGGGGCCTATCGCAAATCAACGATATGTTGAAGAACTTTGCTTTGATGCGGTTTGGGGTTAGGTGTTTATTCACCAGGACTCGGCGACGTAGTCTCTCTCCCACCACGAATTCCACACCGAATTTGCATTGCTTTATATGACCACTGTAGTAAATGCCACAAGGACCTACTCCTTTCAGTTTTTTTCTGCTCAACGCATTTCATGTCAATCTTAATTTTTGCGATGACATCAAAAATCTGGGCAAAGCCACCTTTTCGATAAAGGGACCGAACATTCCAGGTGCATGGCCTTAAATCTTAATCCTTAATGTGTTTGCTATGGTCGTTATTAAAAGGGGGGTCTCTTGTTTGAAGCTGTTGTTTTATTTTCATTAAAGGAGTTTTTCCCATGGCTGCTCTCAAATCCAGCGCACAACACTGGGAAGGGATTTTCTTTGGCTACCCAGAGGATACATAGTCTAAGATCAGAAGTCGTGAGCTGCTTGAGCCAAATTTAAAATAATCGTTTCCAGGCACTATCAAATGTCTTTCCGCACTTGGGTGAACTCCTGCGCATGACTACATCATCCTCATCCTCTTTATTGGCCTCATGAAAACCCGACCTCTGATAGACATAGCTGTTCTAAAGGAGACCATGCAAGTAATTTTAATCAAAAAGTGTATTTCTGCGTAGGTTGCCATTTTATATTCCGTTGCTAGAGAACGAAAACCAAGGTTAGTCATCGAAAACCCCTGAATCGTATTCAAAAATATTCGCAATTAATATCTATACACTTTTAAAGAAGCACACTACAAAGAGGGCAGAGAAGTTAAAAAGTTATTATTTTATATGGTTGACTTTCTTACGAGGCTGATATCTTTAATAAACCCAATTTGCTTCAAAAAACATCTCCCGTGCTCTCTCTGAAAGTAGGTTTGAACTACGCAAATGGGATACCAATTCTAAACGTTGAGAGATCGCTCGCATCTAAATAAATTTCGAATCTCTTAGCCGAGGGAGAAAAAATCTGAACTCTTGATAAAATGTGGCACTGAAACTATGATAGACTTTTTATAGCAGTAAATTTTTACAACTTGTCTCATAAATAGAAGGAACGTTTCTCTATTGGGTTTGATTGTGCCTTGTACAATCCGCTCTATGAATTGGTAATAAAAACTTTACCGTTCAAATGTGCGTTGGGAGAATTAAGGACGTACTAGTAGCGAAAACATCTTTGTAGGAGGATGAGTCATATGTAGAAGTTCACGCAAGTGAGGAAAGTTCTCTGATCGCCATTCACTTGGGAGTGGCCAGAAACGATTCTTTTACATATGACTCAAGCAGCTCACGACTTCCGGTCTTTGACCAAGTATCCTCTGGGTAGCCTAAGAACATCCGTTTGAAGGCGAGCTAAAGTGAGAAGGCGAAATATTCCCTACTTAGGGTTGTACGCTCGGTTTGGGACCCGCCACGTAAAAAAACACCCCCAGTGAAAGGAAACAAGCCTCGGATAAGTGAACCCCCTTTTGATGACGACCATGGCAAACGAATTAAGGACTATGATTTGAGGGCATGCACCTGGAATGTCCGGTGCCTTAATTGGGAAGGTGCCGCTGGTTGATGTCCTCGTGAAAATAAAGGCTGACATCACCGCCGTCCAAGAAATGCGATGGACGGGACAAGGACAAAGACAAGTAGGTCCTTGTGTCACTTACTACAGTGGCCATATAAAGGAGGGAAGTTTGGTGTGAGACTCGTGGTGGGAGAGAGACTCCGTCGCCGAGTACTATCATTCACTCCGGTGTATGAACGTCTAGCCATAATCCGCACCAAAGCGACGTTCTTCAACATATCGCTGATTTGCACCCACGCCCCGACGGAAGAGAAAGACGATGTGACCAAATATGCCTTCCATGAGCGCTTGGAGCACACCTATGAGTGCTGCCCCCCCAACAATGTCAAAAATGTGCTTGGTGACTTTAACGCCAGGGTGGGCAAAGAAGGTATCTGTTGTACGACAGTCGGTAATTTCAGCCTCCACGAGGAAACATCCCCAAACGGGTTGAGGCTGATCGACTTCGCCGGGGCCCGAAATATGGTTATCTCCGGATCGAAAAGCCACCAACCAGATCGATCATGTTGTGATAGATGGAAGACACGTCTCCAGTTTTCTAGATGTGCGTGCGCTCCGAGGTCCTATCATCGACTCGAACCACTATCTTGTTGCAGCCAAGATTCGCACCCGCCTCTGCGCGTCAAAAAACGCATGTCAAAAAACACAAGGAAGGTTCGACGTCGATAAGCTGCAATCACAACAGACAGCCGAACGATTTTCTACTCGGCTTGCACTCCTTCTCTCTGAGAGCACTCGTCAACAACTCGGTATAAGGCAACTGTGGGACGGCATTTCAAACTCCTTACGTACAGCTGCAACCGAAACCATTGGTGTTTGGAAAGTGCAAAAGAACAGCTGGTACGACGAGGATTGCCGTGTCGCAGCGGAGAGAAAACAGGCTGCCTACCTCGCAACGTTACGATCGACCACGACACGTGCGGGATGGGATAAATACCGAGAGTTGAAGAGGGAAGCGAGACGCATTTGCAGAAAGAAAAAGAAAGAGGCCGAAATGCGTGAGTATGAAGAGCTTGATAAGCTGGCCGACAGGGGTATTGCTCGAAAATTCTACGAAACGATGCGGCGGCTTACAGAAAGTTTCAAGACCGAAGCATACTCTTGTAGAACCCCCAAGGGTGATCTAGTCACCGATGCCGATGATGAGAGAACACTTCCCAGTCTGCTGAATGGCAGTGAACGCACAACGCCAGGAGAAGGCGAACCCGATTCCCCAATCGATGACGATGGAGCAGACGTTCCATTGCCCGACCATGAAGAGGTTCGAATAGCAATTGCCCGCCTGAAGAACAACAAAGCGGCGGGGGCCGACGGATTGCCGGCCGAGCTATTCAAACACGGCGGCGAAGAACTGATAAGGAGCATGCATCAGCTTCTTTGTAAAATATGGTCGGACGAAAGCATGCTCAACGATTGGAATTTAAGTGTGCTATGCCCAATCCATAAAAAAGGAGACCCCATAATCTGCGCCAACTACCTTGGGATTAGCCTCCTCAACATCACATAAAGTTTCTATCGAGCGTATTGTGTGAAAGATTAAAGCCCACCGTCAACAAACTGATTGGACCTTATCAGTGTGGCTTTAGACCTGGCAAATCAACGAAAGACCCGTGAAAGGATAATCGACACACAGCACCTCTTCGTCGATTTCAAAGCCGTTTTCTACAGCACGAAAAGGAGCTGCTTCTTTGCCGCGATGTCTTAATTTTGTATCCCCGCAAAACTAATACGGTGTGTAAACTGACGTTGAGCAACACCCAAAGCTCCGTCGGGATCGGGAAGAACCTCTCCAAGCCGTTCGATACCAAACGAGGTTTCAGACAAGGCGATTCCCTATCGTGCGACTTTTTCAACCTGCTTCTGGAGAAAAAAGTTCGAGCTGCAGAACTAAATAGAGAAGGTACCATCTTCTATAAGAGTGTACAACTGCTGGCGTATGCCGATGATATTTATATCATCGGCCTCAACACTCGCGCTGTTAGTTCTACTTTCTCCAGACTGGACAAGGAAGCAAAACAAATGGGTCTGGCAGTGAACGAGGGCAAGACGAAATATCTCCTGTCATCAAACAAACAGTCGTCGCACTCGTGACTTGGCTCTCACGTCACTGTTGACAGTCAAAACTTTGAAGTTTCGTCTATTTAGGAACCAGTATTAACACCACCAACAATGTCAGCCTGGAAATCCAACGCAACTCTTGCCAACAGGTGCTACTTTGGACTGAGTAGGCAATTGAAAAGTAAAGTCCTCTCTCGACGAACAAAAACCAAACTCTATAAGTCGCTCATAATTCCCGTCCTGCTATATGGTGCAGAGGCTTGGACGATGACAACAACCGATGAGTCGACCTTAAGAGTTTTCGAGAGAAAGGTTCTGCGAAAGATTTACGTTCTTTTGCGCATTGGCCACGGCGAATATCGCATTCGATGGAACGATGAGCTGTACGAGATATACGACGACATTGACATAGTTCAGCGAATTAAAAGACAGCGGCTACGCTGGCTAGGTCATGTTGTCCGGATGGATGAAAACACTCCAGCTCTGAAAGTATTCGACGCTATACCCGCCGCGGGAAGCAGAGGAAGAGGAAGACCTCCACTCCGTTGGAAGGACCAAGTGGAGAAGGACCTGGCTTCGCTTGGGATATCCAATTGGCGCCACGTAGCGAAAAGAAGAAACGACCGGCGCGCAATTGTTAACTCGGCAATAATCGCGTAAGCGGTGCCAACGCCAATTAAGAAGAAGAAAAAGTAGCGAAAACAAGAGTAGAGTGTAGAAAACTACGTCGTTGCCACGACTCGAGCTAGTGAAGTAAGTTCAATCAAATCTGAACTGCGCCTTCTTCGAATACGCATAGACGAACTCAATGGTTACATTGGTGTGGTTATAAGGCAACTGTCTTGCGCTAAAAGTACACTCAGTTTATTGATTTCACAAAGCAAATCTCTTATTGCAGAGGGAACAAGTCAATATACAAGAGAAGAAAAAATGCAACGCTTTCGGACTATTTTAAACATCATATTATAGTGACGAAAAAATCACCACTCGCTAAATTAATCGCGGTAGAAATACATCTTTTATCATTACATTCCGGATAAAGCAAGCTGTGCTTCATTGACGAAGTCGTGTACCAGGTACGGACAAAGTTCCGTGGTATATATCGAAAATACATTCGTTGCAGACGACTGAATTGCCAACCATTTCAGAAGCTCATTGCAGATCTGAGGTGAGGTTTACGAATAGAAAAAGTGCAAAATATACAAAGACTAATGTCGGGGTACTCGCTGCTGAATATTTTTTCGCCAACGCACATAGAAGCATTTAAACTCAAAAACCGGACAAAATTATTTAAAGTGATTTTAAGAATGAAAATGAATAAAAACGCATGATTGAATATAATAATGCAACATATAAAAATAAAGTTTAAAGTTTTAGCGCAATTGTATCTATTTTAGGCACAAAGATACACTGTTATGAATAAAACATGTTCTGCAATTTTCATTGAGATGACTCAAATATTGGCGGATAAATCTAGCATAAAGTGACCTAGAAGTTCTAAAATCTTTATATCAGGTATATGGGGGCTCAGAAAAGTATTGACCCGATTCAAGCCAGAAAAGGATTCTATGTGAATTTCAATTTCATGTATCACACATTGAACAATATTTTCGGTAAGAAGTCAACTATTGGTGTCGGGTCGATATTTTCGGTGCCTAGGGGCTCGAACAGTTTTGGTTGGAGTGATCGCACAGTAAATGTGGGGCTGCTCTCCAGATTGATTTCGTGCTGGTGTAAAGACCCATGGGACTATAAAAATTATGTTAATTATTTGGTAATGCGACTATTTTGGTTATTGGGAGGGTAATTGTTCCCTTAGAGCAGTCTTTCCCAAAGTGGGCGATAACGCCCCCTTGTGGGCGCTGCAGGTGTCAAGGGCTCTCAACAACAACTTGTGAACATCAACTAATATGAATTAAAAGATTGCTCAAACTCGGTTCTATATTTCTCTCCGCGTAGTTCATATATCTGTCCTACTATATTTTATTGAATATAGAAAAACTGAAAATCATGTCAACCGGTCGCTCCGTTGAAAGTAGACTCAAACAAACAAATAAAAAGGCAACACACACACTTTCGCATTTTAATAGTTATAAGTACTCGTAGATATCTGTCATGTTTTAACAACTTTTTGTTAAATAACCCAAATTGTCCATTCCTGTAACAATTGGCTGGTGCATTGAATACTTGTTCGGACTTGTTGTGTACGATTGAGCGTCGAATGAGATAAACGAGTTTATGCATGTTTGTTTTACTCCTGTCGGTATTTCTATATATTTTTTATTTTATTTTCATTTATGGTTTTGCGCGCAATAGATGAGCAGTACTTACGCCTCATTTACACTACTCGCGAAGTTGAACGAATTTCTCAAGGCAAAACAATGCTATGCATATTGGTGGGTATATGAAATAAAAAGTTTAATCTCTTGTTGACATTTCGTAAAAATTTTAAGACAATTGGATAACTACAATCGATGTTATCGATCAAAAAGTGAGAGCAGCTTTTGGTCATCGGTCGTAAAATGTATTTTGAACAAAGAGCAAATATTTAATTTTGTTTTAAACTTGGGGAAAACGTTTACTGAAACATTTCAAATGATGAAAAAAGTATATGGTGATCAGTGTCTATCCCGTAGTAATGTGCATGAGTGGTTTAAGCGATTCCAAGAAGGTCGTGAGGACCTCTGTGACGATCAGAAGTCGGGCCAAAAAAAGTCGTCTTCAGAAGTTAAAAATAAAGACAATGCTGATTTGTTTTTACGATTCCGAGGGTATTGTACACCGAGAGTTCGTCTCACCTGGCCAAACGATTAATGCTGTGCTATGAAGCGTCTTTTGTCACGCATTCGTCGTGCTCAACCACAATACCGTGAGGCAGGGTCCTGGGTCCTGTTGCACGATAATGCGCCGTGTCATCGGTCGACGCTTGTCACTGATTATTTGACAAAAAACTCCATATTAATCATTAATCACTCACCCTACTCACCTGATCTGGCATCCTGTGACTTTTACCTATTTGGAAAATTTCATTTGCCCATGAAAGGACACTGGTTTCAGGACATTTCAGCTATCCAAAAGGCGACTACCGATATTTTCAAGAGCATTCCGAAAAATGACCTTAAAACTCATTTGAAATGCTAATTGACTGAGATAAACGCTGCATCGAAGTACAGGGAAACTACTATGAATAAAAAAATAAAACTTTTGAAAAATATTAATTTTTTGTTGTTTTCTAAACAGTCCTGTTTCTTTTGCGACAGACCTTGTATATAAATCCATCGTCGCCTTTGTGTCTTCTATGTCTAAAAACATTTTCGAATGACGCAATGAAGCCTTCAAGACTGCAAGATCCTTTGAATAAAATGCATCCAGATAAGAAAGAAAAGAATGTAGCATATTTTCAAGACCTAGAGAAGAAGCATAATACGCAGCCAAGTGTGGCAAAACTATTTTCGGTGGCTGCTAAACAAGATGACGACGGACTTCAAGCTTCGTACAATATTTTTTTGTTAGTTGCTCAAAAAGGCAAACCACATAACATTGGAGAAGAGTTAATATTGCCAGCAATAAATGAAGTAATAACTACTGTGCTTCATAAACTGGCCGCAGATATTATCCGAAAAATTCCTTTGAGTAATAATTCTGTGCAAAGACGAATTGATGAAATGGCTGAAAATATTGAAGAATCATTGTGCGATGAGGACAAGTCAATTCTCAATTCAGCTAGATGAGTCCACTTTACCAACTAAGGAAGCATTGTTATTGTCTTTCGTGAGGTTTATTAAAGATGAGAAAATATGTGAAGAACTATTATTTGCTAGAAATTTAGAGACCGATACAAATGGCGAAACCATATTCAATATATTGGAAAAATTTTGCGATGAGAAAGAGATTCCTTTGAAAAATATTATTTCAGTTGCTACGGATGGCGATCCGGCTATGAAAGAGTGCCATAAAAGCTCATAGCGTACTTAAAAAATAAAATTCCAGATGTTCTTGGTGTACATTGCGTTATTCATAGACAACATTTAGTTGCTAGAAACTTAAGTGAAAAACTAATTCAATCACTGCAATATCATCAAAGCAGTCAATAACATCCGCAACAGCTCTTTGAATGATAGATTATTTCATCAGCTTTGTGTTACTAATGACGAGGATTTCAACCGTTTGTTGTTTCATACTGAAGTTCGTTGGCTATCAAGAGGCAATTGTCTGACTCGATTTTACAATATGTTTGACTCTGTTATAGAATTCTTGGAAACTAAAGATACAGTATTTCAAGACAAGCTCATAACATCACAGAATGATATAGCTTACATGACAGACCTGTATAAATTGAATTTAGTATCATGCAGTAACAGCGAATTGTTTGCCTACTGCCAACATTTGGAATACCTCCACATTGACTTCACCGAACGATAGCAGGACATTTTGAACTTGGAAATACCAGACTGAGTGTTGGATCCGTTTTTAAATGTCAACACAGCAATGTCTCTTAAGCTGGAAGAAAAACTTATAGAATTGACAACAAACGAGGAAATAAAAATCAAGTTCAAAAATGGTTACCAAGAATTTTGGCTACAAAAACCGATCCCGCAATTGTACCCTGGATTGTGGTCAATCGTTCAGCGATTCTTGATAGCATTCCCATCGTCATATTTGTGTGAACGTGGATTTAGTGCTGTGACAACACTGCTTGCTAAAAAGAGAAATCGTTTGATTGTTACCGAACGTGGCGACTTGCGACTGTTCTTGAGTAAATTAGAACCTGATATTAACAAACTTATTAAACAGCATCAGATTCATCCTTCACATTAGTTTTTATATATGGATCGGTTATTTTAGTTTTATTTTTAATAAAAGATTCTCTGTTTTAATACTATAAAGTTTGTTTCAATAATCATTCTTATTGGCAGGTGGAGACCGTAAGAGTTAACTTGAGACCTAAGCGCCGTTGTATGTTACCTACTGCGCTCAGGTTTCAAGTTGCTGGTTATAGTAAAAGTTTCGTTTAGAATTCTCCGTTAATATACATATATAGGTCACAATAATTAATTTGAAGTTATAGTGGTTTTTAAATAGGTGAAAAAATGGGGGCGCTAAAAAATATTTATTCTCAAAGTAGGCAGTAGACAAAATAAGTTTGGAAACCACTGCCTTAGAGGTACATATGTCAACTACTCTGGTTTTATTGTCTGCACCGATATCCGTTTTTTCGATGCGACCAAATCTCCACTCATTTAGGGTTAGTGTTTCTTGACGTATATCTACTATATCGTAGCAGAAGTGTTGATGGAGTATCTTGAGATTGATGACGATGCTTAGATGGTCATTATCTAAGTTGGGTTCTGATGGGGTTAAGAATTGGCAGAAAGTTAAAGGTTCTAAATTCGTTGGGTCTTCACTTAGTGGGCTTAAAGAGCGAGAATTCAAGCAACTTTCGATTCGGGTTAGGAGAGTAGCTAATTCTTCGAAAGTGAATTTTTCGGTCTGTCTTTAATGATTTTTGATTAAAAGTTGAGACGCTCCAACGAAATTAGTACCATTGTTCGAATACAGATTGGGGTGACATCCGCGCCTGAAAAAGAAACATGTGAATGCGGCCATGAATACGTTGGTGGTGAGATCACTTACTGGCTCTAGGTGTACTGCTTTGGTAGCACAACAAGCCAATACGCATACCTTTTGTGATCAAACACGCTCTGCCGGTGTAATTTGTTATGTCGTAGGGACCGGCGAAATCGATTCCTGTTGCTGCGAATGGATGGGTTAAGGTGGTACGTTCCGCGGGTAGTGCTGTGATAGTCTGAGTATTGTTTCGCTTTTGGTAGACTTGCTCAGGGTTTTACCATAATTCGGTATCCAAAATTCCGCACTCATGAGTTGTTAGACCAGCTGGTTGCCCCCAGGAAGGGTAATTAAAATAGAGAATAGTTTGGCTAATCGATTGCTATAGTGTAGCATAATCGGGTAATGCTCGTTATATAAAATAATGTTCATAAATATATGACTATAACACTTTATTTCTTAAGATAGAATTATATATAGAAAAAATATTTGTGACACAAGTACATTAATACATAAATATACACATGTAAACAATAAATGAAATAAAAAGAAAATACAGTCCAATAAATGTCAAGTGCAATGGTAAGCAACAAAATTGTAATATGAAACTTGCTCATAAAAATGTAAAAATCATTGCCTATTGAATAAATCTCATAAATTAGTATATACGTAAAACTAATACAAACATACATACTCCAAATGCTAATGCACACAAGCAGCATCTGATTACAGAATATCCATGGTGTGTATAAATGCGTTAGATGCATAAAGTCACACAGTGATTCAAAACAGTTGTAAAACATCAATGCATTGGTATCTGAAGTATACAATAAAAATAAAATACTTTTTTACACATACATATATATGTACACTAAGCATAAAGACACATACATACATATGTGCATAGTTAAGAGACCAGAATTAAGAAATGTACCGAGGAAAGAAATTTTAATAAAGGAGATCAGAGTCAAACGTGAACTCTCACGGTACAGAAGAAATTTGAAGACTGTTTTTCTGTACATGTGGTCCTTCGATCCTATTATTTAACTAGATACGTTTGGTCAATCAAGCCTTAAAGAAAGAGCTCAAGTGCAAGTATTATAAGCCTCTAAAAATAAAAAGAGCATTACTAGCAAAAAATAAAAATCAGCGCAACCAAAAGAAGCAACCATGGAGAATCCGCTAAAGAGACAGAAGGAGTTGGGCGATCTGGAGCAAAAAATTTTGAGGGGAAAAATTAGAAAAGCTTCATGTCTGGAATATATTGAGCATATTCAGACCGTTATGAAAAAGTTTACAGCAAATCATAACAGGAGTATGGCTAAGAAAACTCAAGAAGCAGAAGATTACATTGCGAAAAACTACTACGAGCATGTAATTCAAATAATGGAAAATTCCATTCCAAATTTAAAAGTTGAAAATGTTGCCGAAGGTCCTTCAGCAGTAAGCAGCAAGTGGCTGATTGGATCTTTGCAACAAGCTGATCAGTTCGAACCAACTGATGCTGTTTCTAATGTTGAAAAATGATATCAACGACGTGCAAAAAAGCTCAAAAATACATTTGACGAAATTGAGCAAAACAAACTGGATTCTCTCGAGCAAATGAGAGAATTCAAGACCAAGCTTCAAATACAATTTGAATATGTAGAAGAAGCATGTTTGGAGACTCAAAATATCCAACTAAAAGAAATAACGGAAAACTCTATTGGGGATCAAATAGAGAAATTTCGAGAAAAATATACAATTACCCTCGAAAAACTTACAGAAAAATTAAAGAGGAACAATACAACACAAAAAATGTGTTCTAATATAAAACTGCGGGAAATTAAAATTCTGATATTTTATGATGAAATGAAACAATGATCGTCATTCCGCGATCTTTTTAAAAGTTTGGTGCATAATTCGGAGCACTTTACTGAAGTGGAAAGGATGTTCCGATTGAAGACATCATTAGGTGGAGAAGCTGGTAGCAAATTTTTCAGGATAGATACGAGAATAGAAGACTACAATTTACAGCACAAGTAGACAGGCTACTGGATCAACCGTCAGCAAATGGAGAAAGAGCAGCAAACATGAAGCAGTTGTTCAATACAACCAAGGAATGTATTTATGCTTTAAAAGGACTCAATTTAAGTTTAGACGACGAACAAGCCATCATAGCTCGCATAGTGGTTCGAAAACTAGACAAAGAAAGTCTACGTTTATATGAGAAGAAGAAAAAAGTAGGCAAAT
The DNA here is from genome assembly GCA_037783105.1 of Bactrocera zonata. NCBI lineage: Eukaryota > Metazoa > Arthropoda > Insecta > Diptera > Tephritidae > Bactrocera > Bactrocera zonata. The sequence continues at coordinate 1,846,107 of JBAWJQ010003389.1, read as the reverse complement.
ACAAAGCCTATATGATGTTTTCTGTTTCCTGGAGCAGCAATATCAAGCTCTAGAAGCAATACGAGACAGAAAAACAGCTAAAAGGAACAATCAAAAGCAGCCACAGCGAACACCTAAGTTTTATACTACAGCTGCACAAAAAAATTGTGTGTACTACAAGGTTCTTGGACATCAAATTTTTGAATGATTTTTGAATGCAGAAAGTTCCATTCATTGATTACGATGAATCGAAGGAAATTCATAACAAGCAACGAGCTTTGCTACATTTGTCTAGATCTCGTATATGAAGGCAATTGTAGTAGTGAGAAAAAGTGCAATAAGTGTGGAAGAAATCATCATAATTTACTGCATTACAATGAATTCCAAAAAAGAAAAGAAGGAAATGAAGAAAATGAAGAAAATATCACAAAAAAATCCTACTCCTAGCAACAGCACAAATAAGAGTATATTTCATTTACCTAAAATAAGAGATGTCGAGGCACATGGGATGTAAAACAATGGAAAAACTATACTTTAGCTGATCCCTATTGCAATAAATCAGATCGAATCGATGCCGTCATTGGAAGTGATATATTAGGTTGCCAAAAAAGTCTTGCGGTATTTTCGCTAGTTGGCGCTGAAAGCGCGTAGTTCTAGTTTTATTCGTCGCATCGGGTCATGCTATACCTTTTTGGAAAGCTCATTTCATACGCTAACACGTGTTTGATTGATTGTCGATTCTTTTAAGTCGTTCGTGAGTTATAGCGTCGCTAACATGGAGCAAAATAAAGAGAAAATACGGCTTATTTTACAGTACTACTACGATAAAGGCAAAAATGCATCTCAAGCCGCCAATAAAATTTGTGCAGTTTATGGACCCGATACAGTTTTCATTTCCCACCGCACAACGATGGTTTCAACGTTTTCGTTCTGGTGTAGAGGTGGTCGAAGATGCGCCACGCTCCGGAAGGCCTGTCGTCGAAAATTGCGATAAAATCGCTAAATTGGTCGAAAAGTCCGGCACAGTAGTCATCAAACCGTTATAAACCATTTGAAGAAGCTTGGAGTCACTAAGAAACTCGATGTATGGGTGCCACACGAATTGATTCAATAAAAATACCGCAAGACTTTTTTGACAACCCATTATATGCTGACATACTAGAAGAAGGCATATTTAAAAAGGATCGAATACTAGGTCAAGCTACGAAATTGGGCTCAATAATATCGGAAGTTTTACAACAACCGAGAAAAAACGACAAAATTTTAGCAGCGGTTACTACAACATTGGAGAAGTTTTGGGAAATAGAAGACACCACATTTCCAGCAGATGAAGCAGATGATGATGAATGCCTAAAATTTTTTGAAAAAACTACAGTAAAAGATGAAAATAATCGAACTGTTGTCAATCTACCTTTTAAAAAAGAAAAATAATTAGACGACTCTTGCTAACAAGCTATGGCCAGGTTTCTTAATCTTGAAAAAAGATTCGCTACAAATGACGAATTATAACAATAGTTGATGATAAAACAAAAATAAATCCAATTAAAAATAAGAAAACGCTGCCAAAACTAGAACTATGCGCGGCTCACCTACTTGCTAAATTGCTACAAAGGATAAAAACAGTTATCAACAGAAAAGTAAAAATATTTGCTTGGAGCGATTCATCTATATATAACGTTCGCATGGATAAATAATTGCTGAAGTAAAGACAGATTTATCAAAACAAGAGCAGAAGAAATCAAATTACTTACTCCCACTGCGATATGGCAACACGTTGGAACTAAAGACAATCCAGTTGATGTCCAGAGGAATACTTGCAAATAAGCTTGGAGCGATTCATCTATATATAACGTTCGCATGGATAAATAATTGCTGAAGTAAAGACAGATTTATCAAAACAAGAGCAGAAGAAATCAAATTACTTACTCCCACTGCGATATGGCAACACGTTGGAACTAAAGACAATCCAGTTGATGTCCAGAGGAATACTTGCAAATAAGCTCATAAATCACGATCTATGGTGGGTCCCAAATGGTTACGAGAAGTGGAACATCAATGGCCAACCCAGAAGATTATTGAAATCAATGCAACGTATGTGACAATATCAAAGGAATTACATTAAGGTAATACTGAAATATTCTAGTTTAAGCGCAGTAATAAGAGTAGTAGCTTATATCTTGCGATTTATAAAAAGAATAAGAGGACAAAAATGTCCCGAATACTTAGTTAAGTCAGAAATGAAAGAAGCTGAAGATTAATAAGATATCAGCAAAAATTAAAATTTAGAGAGGAAACTATGAGTTTAAAATTCACAAAAGAAATTAATAATAAAAGTAGCATTGCATGCTTATTATCCAATTTCGGATAGTAATGGAATTCTGCGTGTAGGAGGTAAGTTGAGTAATGCACATCTTAAATATTATCAAAAGCACCAAATAATATTAAATAAGTCACATTTGTCATCACTAATAATTGAAAATGTACATAAAATAACCTTGCATAGAGGAAACAAGTTAATGGAAGCAATGATTAGAAAGAATTACTGTATTATTGGATTAAAGAATTCCATAAAAAAGACAATTCGAACTTGTAGTCGATGCATACGTTATCGCAAAAAAGTAGCAAAACAAATTATGGTAAATCTCCAAGAATTTCGAGTATCTATGTCAATTCCATTTATACACGTTGGTATAGACTATGCCGGACTGATTCATATGAAATGTTCAAAAGGAAGAGGACAAAAAACATTTAAAGGATACATAGCTGTATTTGTTTGTATGGCAACAAAAGCTATTCATTTAGAAGCAGTAAGTGATTTCACAACCGAAGCGTTCCTAGCATATATACTCGGACAATGAACAAATTTTGTCGGAGCTTGTATATGATTAGACCTAGATTTCAAAATGGCAATCAAGAAAAATTCAACCGTAGATCCAATCCGATAAAATTCAATGGCATTTTGGGCCGCCGGCAGACAGAAGGACAAATAGTAATAACGGGTGATTTTTTTGAGGTTAGGATTTTCATGCAGTAGTATTTGACAGATCACGTGGGATGTCAGACATGGTGTCAAAGAGAAAGATGCTCAGTATGCTTTGACATTTCATCATGAATAGACTTACTAACGAGCAACGCTTGCAAATCATTGAATTTTATTACCAAAATCAGTGTTCGGTTCGAAATGTGTTTCGCGTCCGTGTCCGATGAGCGATGAGGCTCATTTCTGGTTGAATGGCTACGTAAATAAGCAAAATTGCCGCATTTGGGGTGAAGAGCAACCAGAAGCCGTTCAAGAACTGCCCATGCATCCCGAAAAATGCACTGTTTGGTGTGGTTTGTACGCTGGTGGAATCATTGGACCGTATTTTTTCAAAGATGCTGTTGGACGCAACGTTACGGTGAATGGCGATCGCTATCGTTCGATGCTAACAAACTTTTTGTTGCCAAAAATGGAAGAACTGAACTTGGTTGACATGTGGTTTCAACAAGATGGCGCTACATGCCACACAGCTCGCGATTCTATGGCCATTTTGAGGGAAAACTTCGGACAACAATTCATCTCAAGAAATGGACCCGTAAGTTGGCCACCAAGATCATGCGATTTAACGCCTTTAGACTATTTTTTGTGGGGCTACGTCAAGTCTAAAGTCTACAGAAATAAGCCAGCAACTATTCCAGCTTTGGAAGACAACATTTCCGAAGAAATTCGGGCTATTCCGGCCGAAATGCTCGAAAAAGTTGCCCAAAATTGGACTTTCCGAATGGACCACCTAAGACGCAGCCGCGGTCAACATTTAAATGAAATTATCTTCAAAAAGTAAATGTCATGAACCAATCTAACGTTTCAAATAAAGAACCGATGAGATTTTGCAAATTTTATGCGTTTTTTTTTTTAAAAAAGTTATCAAGCTCTTAAAAAATCACCCTATAATTAAAGATGAAGAAACTCATCCAGCCAAGTAGCCATTAGGTAAAATTATTAAAATCCATCCGGGAAGTGATGAAAATATAAGAGTTGTAACTCTAAAATTACAAAATGGAGTACTTAAACGGCCCGCTCACAAATTGTGCCCACTAGAAGCAACACACATTCTACTGCTGCAGAGAAGCCAAATCATGTTACAAGTTTATTTACTTCAAGAATAGTTGCCACCTCAGAATAGTCGAGTAGAACAAGCAGATTGACATGGTTTTTAACGTTGCTCATGCAACACAAGCTAAATCATTATACATAAATTAATGATACAGCTAAGCCAGGAGCTTCAGTGACTACGCTAAAAAATAACACAGCAATATATTTGGAACCGATTAGTAAAATGGACATAATAAATTCAAAATGGAACTTAATAATATATTACGAATTAGGTACTTATTATGATCGGATGCATAAAGTACAAGAATTTATTAATAGACTAGAAAATCAAGGAAAATATTAACCTGTATAATGATTTTTGCAACTTTAAAAGACAGATATAATAATCTTAAGGCAAAAATTGAATTGTTCGTGAAAGAACAAAATAGAAAAAGGCAAGCACCATTCGAATTCGTTGGTTCAATTTACCATATATTATTTGGAATTATTGATCCTGATGACCAAAAAAATATGGAATCAAATATTAGAAGCATTTTCGACAACCAAAAAGATATAGCAAAATTATTTTAAAAGCAGACATTAATAGTTGATTCGACCATAAATATATTAAAAAAGACAGCAGATGAAGTTAACACTAATTTTGAAAAAATGAATGAGCAACTTAAAAAATTTTATAGCGAACTAATAAAAGATCAAAATGCTGAGCGAATGACCCTGATGTTTCAAATATTAACCATTTCAATAGGAATATTTATGGACGAAGGTGAAGAAATCCAAACGTCGATAATAAATCTCTTAATTGACATAAACGCATAAATCCAAAACTATTAAAGCCTTCACAAATTAATGAAGAAATTACATTTATTAGAAACAAACTACCACACAAATTAATACTACATGGAAAGTAATGGGGTAATAATTTAAAAGAAATTTATAAATCGATGAATGCTAAAGGTTTAATTGTTGGTTCCCGGCTAGTCATAATCATAGAAATCCTCTTAATGTCGTATGAACCATCAAACGTATACAAATTAATTCCACTTCTAATAAAATACAAAGGTAATATGATTATTCCAGAAATAAAATCAGAATATTTAATATACAAGTTTAATCTGAATCAATATTCACTTATAAATGAGGTAGATCTAGATAAATGTTCTACTAACTCGGAGAATCATTACCAATGTCCTGGAAATTGGGCTTGGAAATCTGCGACTGATAATTCATGTGAACTAGCAGCTTTCTACAAATAAAAATGTTTGGATAAAATTGTCTTCTCAAAATAGTTGGCTTTACAAATTATTTAGCAATGCAACGATATATCTAGGATGTGATAACAATAAATATGGAAATCCGTAGTCAAGGTATAATGACAATAAGAGAAGGATGTACAGCCTGACAAGAAGGAATAACTGTAACAACAACTCATCACGTACAATCAGATATTAATAAAGAATTGCTATCCTCTTCTTGGGTTAAAGATAATGAAGATATCCCAGAACCACAAATAAAGCCCTTTTTATTCAACATCACTAAGCAATACCCAAGCTATTGTACATCTGAAACAGTAAAATAGAACTCTTTAAAAAAGAAAATATTAAAATAAAATGTATAAATTTTCATCACATATGTAAGTGGTCGCTAATTTTAGCTTTAATAATAGCGTTAATTATTACTATTTTATATATAAGATCATAATGTGAAACAATAACTGTGACTATTCCATTTGAACTTCCAGTCCAGACGTAATTAAAAAAAAAAATAATTATAATAAAACAGAATACATAAGTTAAGTTGAAACTCAGCTGTGGCCTCTAGCAGAATGTTCAAAAATATATGAACATGACACTTTATTTCTTAAGATAGAATTATATATAGAAAAAATATTTGTGACACCAGTACATTAATACATAAATATACACATGTAAACAATAAATAAAATAAAAAGAAAATACAGTCCACTAAATGTCAAGTGCAATGGTAAGCAAAAAAATTGCAATATGAAACTTGCTCATAAAAATGGGAAAGTAATTGCCTATTGAATAAATCTCATAAATTAGTATATACATAAAACTAATACAAACATACAAATATACATACTCCAAATACTAATGCACACAAGCAGAACTGATAACAGAATATCTATGGTGTGTATAAATGCGTTAGATGCATTAACACCCCTATTCTGTGCACTTGATAAATTAACAATATATTAAAAAATAATATAAATATTTATCAAGTAAGAAATATTTTGGTATTCTGTGACGATCTTGATAAAAGTAAAATAAATTATTCGTTAAAATGGACTCTTCTGCAACGTAGGTATGATATACGTATTGATATATGTGAAATCAATTAATTATTAACAAAATTTATAATTTAACTTTTTTTCATAGTAAACAAACACAATAGAGCAACTCACGAGCAGCTGGAGGCTTACATTAAATTTTCTAAAAAATCTGGAATATATTTCAAATAAATAAGTATATAAATTAATAATAACAATTTTCATCTTCATTTAACAATAATAACAAAAGTAAAATATCTTCCATTTCCACAACAAGATGCACAATCAAATATTTAATTCATAACGGGCACTATCAAGAGCATTTGACATCTTAACAACTTATAAAGAAAAGAGCTTTTTATTTCAGACACAGTATACGAAATGCTTGATATGTGATATGAAATAGGGTGTAAGTCAAGTGATCCTAAACAGTTTTAAAATATCAATGCGTTGTTATCTGAAGTATACAATAAAAATATTAATAAAGAAGATCAGAGTCAAACGTGAACTCTCACGGTACAGAAGAAATTTGAAGACTGTTTTTCTGTACATGACCATTTATACGTATTATTCCTTTGGAATCCTATGGAGATAATGTTGTGCTTCTTTCTGCATATTATACAATCTATGAAACTGGGGGATAATGAAAGGCAATTAAAACAATAACCATTATTTTTTATTGTAGTTATTCGGGTCTCAACATTCATTTGTAAAAACTTTGTGCATTCTCGAATGGAATATTGTGTTCTACATAATTTACAACTTTCAATGTCTTGAGGTTTTTTGAAAAGTTGTTACATTTAACTGGGTGTTCACTAGCGTGAAAGATTCAGGGTCAAAGTTCCGGTAACATTAGCATGAAATATGCTGAATTTCTTGTCTTTTCCTTTTCTATGGAATCCACTGTCGGATTGGATCACTGGAATGGGGCCAGTTGGATTTCCTACTGCTTCTTGAGATATATATCTAAGAGTGAAAAACACGCCGAAAGTTTTCCAGCATGGTATTTCCGACTGCCTACCTCGAAACATTACATTCGACCACAACATGCTCGAAAAATCTATGATAAGCATACTCTTGTAGAACCTCGAGAGGTGAGTTAAGGTTAAGTGTGCTGAACCCAATCCACAAAAAGAGAGACCCCACAATCTGCGCCAACTACCGTGGGGGGGATCTCCTAAATATCGGTCTTATAATAAGGTTCTATCGAGCGTATTGTGTGAAAGATTAAAGCACACTGTCAACAAACTGATTGGACCTAATCTGTGTGGTCTTAGACCTAGAAAATCAACAACCGACCAGATATTCACCATGCGCCAAATCTTGGAAAAGACCTGTGAAAAGAGAATCGATACACAACACCTCTTCGTCGATTTCAAAGCTACTTTTGACAGCACGAAAAAGAACTGCCTTTATGCCGCGATGTCTTAATTTGGTATCCCCGCAAATCTAATATGCTGTGTAAACTGTCGTTGAGTGACATTAAAAGCTGCATCAGGATCGGGAAGGACCTCTACAAGCCGTCCATTACCAAAAGAGGTTCCAGATAAAGCGACTCTCTTTTGACTTTTTCAACCTACTTCTGGAGAAAATAATTCGAGCTGCAGATTTAAACCGAGAGGGTACAATCTTCTTTAAGCGTACAGCTGCTGGCGTATGCCGATGAGATTGGTATCATCGGCCTCAACACCCGCGCCGTTATATATAATATACCTCCTGATATCAAACAAATAGTCGGCGCACTCGCGACTAGGCTCCCACGTCACTGTTGACAGTCGTAACTTCGAAGTTGTAGATAATTTCGTCTATCTTGGAACCAGTATTAACAGCAACAATAATGTCTGTCTGGAATTTCGACGCAGAATAACTTGCCAACTTGTGCTACTTTGGACTGAGTAGGCAATTGAGAAGAAAAGTTCTCTCTCGACGAACATAAACAAAACTCTATAAGACACTCATTATTCCCGTCCTGCTATGTGGTGCAGATGTGCATGTACGATGACAACATCTGATAAGTCGGCCTTTGGAGTTTTCGAGAGAAAGTTTCTGCAAGAGGTTTATGGTTCTTTGCGCGTTGGTCACAGCGAATATCGCATTCGATGGAACTATGAGCTATACGACGACATTGACATAGTTCAGCGAATGAAGAGATAGCGGCTCTCTGAATGAGAGCTAGGTTGCAAAATCTCCTTAAAATGTATTACAAGGGGGTAGATGAATTGAGAGTCCCATGTCCCGCGAAGTGTATTCTTCTGAAACTCGTTCCTTTATTAATGGGGTTGAGGTCTTAAGATCATCAATAGCTTAATTAATTCATCCTAAACTGACTTTTGCGTATTCAACTCCTCGAGTTTTGTGGGGTTCTACGAAAGGCATCGTACGACTTGTTTGCCTTGTCGTATATTGCATTGAGTTCAACTCTTTTTATTTCCAGCGTATAGACAGACTCATCTTCGGGTTGGGTGTTGTAGTGCTTCTCAATATATTCGAATAAATCGGATATACAAAACCTGAATTTCATTTCCATTTTCGATAAAAAATCCACTTAAGAATTTAAAAAAAAACCGGGTCATAGCAACTAAGTAAATTAAAATAAAACAAATGATAAATTTGAAACCTTTTTTTTTTTTTAAACTTTACTAAGCGAATTCCAATATGCTGGCGAATTCCCGGACAAGACATTTTTTTTTATGCTTAGTTCCTTTCGGTTATATAGGGTTAAGTAGCAACGATTTAATTTTTTTGATTTATTTGTATATTTAGTAGCGAACAATATTTAATGTGAAGGAAAAATTTCGTAATGGGTCTTTTGAAATTTTTCCTAGAGGTCTCTCTTTTACTTGCTCACGCTCATATTCCAAACATGGCTCCTTCCCTTATGTCGGGCTGACAATGTGTAGGAGTATGTACGTATTTTTTCTAAAATATTTTCTTGCTCCATATCGAAAGGATGACAAATACATGCTAAAATATAAGTTGTGTACCAAATTCTTTGTGAAATGCATGTGACGCATAAGCTAATCGCGAACAAAGCATACCAAAACAATATACATACCAGAGAACTGTAAAACTCACTTTTTCCTTGAATCAGCTCATACGCAAAAGTGTCTATTCAATTCCAATCACTGAGCGAAACACAGCGTTGAGTAAAAGTCAGCTTATGTTGCCGAACCGCTCACGTTTGCTCACTTCACGAAATGTTTAGCTCACTTTCGCTCAGTAATTGGAATTGAACAGAAACTTTTGTTCATGAGCTGATTCAGGGAAAAAGTGAGTTTTGCAGTTCTCTGGTATGTACATTGTTTTTGTATGCTTTGTTCGCGATTAGCTTATGCGTCACATGCATTGCACTAAGAATTTGGTACACAACTAATATTTTAGTATGTATTTTTCATTCCGTCGATATGGAGCAAGAAAATATTTTAGAAAAAATACGTACAAATGCCTACACATTGTCAGCCCGACATAAGCCATAAATAAATAATATCAAAATATATAATTTCACAACAAACATATACATATGTATATTATGTAGATATTTGTAAATAAAATAGTACCATATATATAATTTGGTTGAAATTGATGAAGCAGGTCTCGAGATATGTGATTTTATCTAAAAGTGGACAGTGCCACGCCCGTCGTCTTAATTTAACAACGGCTCTTATAAATCCCACTCATACCATTTTGGGGTTAAATTCAATTTTAGTTAGTTAGTTAGTGAGTAGAGGTACTTATGGAATTTGTCCTTACGAAATTCCGAAACTGGATTTTAAGTGGTTTAGGAGATATATACATTTAACCTCTTAGAGGGAAGCTCCACTCACGTTACAGCTAGCACAGACAGACAGGCAGACAGTCGTTCGAAATTCAACTCGTCTCGTCATTCTATTATCTATCTCGATAAATTTTGGGTGATACAAACGAATAAAGCTATTTTAATCTGTTGCAACATATTGTAAGGGTATCGACATATTCTGTAGTCCGATTTTGCTCTGTGAGATAAAAATCTCGCTAGAATGTCATGTACCGAATTTGGTTGAAATCGGTCAAGTAGGTCTTGAGATATATGATTTTACCTTAAGTAGGATTGCTATTCCCATCGTCATTTTTTGACACTGGCTCTTACAAAGCCCTCTCAGCGATTAAATTCAAAATATCTTGCATAACCACTTATTGATTTATCACGCTTTTAGTAAATTTTTTAACGATACCGTTATGGAGATTGTGAGGGGTTATCAGCCGATTTAATCCCTTCTACAGTGTAGGTAGTGTGCTTATGGAATTTGTTCTGAGAAAATTTTAATATTGCGATTAAGTTGTAGGTGAATGGCATTTTGTGAGTGTGGCAGCGCTCCAATGAAGCCCATCTACGAACTCATTCTCTCTTTCTTACAACTTGAACATTTATAGCTCTATCCAAAAGTCAATATTGCTAAGTCCACAATTTATAGAATCGTAAAAAAGGAAAAGAAATTAGAAACGTAAAAAACTCCGTGTTTTAGAACTGAATGTCCTCTAAAAATTATATTCTTTAACTAGGCGAAATTATACTTGCAAGGGATCCGATTGCCTCAAAAGGCTTTACTTCTTCTTTACAACGCACCTTCGCATCCGAACGAAGATGAATTAAAGTCTGAGGATCAACCAATGGATCAAAACGCAATAAGAATAACAAAGATATATTATCAAACTTCTCAGTTGACAGCCATATTCTCCGATGAATGCGATTTGATCGAATCAATGAAAAAAAAATTGAAGAAAGCAATTCTGAAGATGAATTTGAGGCGGAAGGTGAAAATGAAGCAGAACGCTTAAATTCATCCGAAGCAGTATGGCAAAGCTATATAATGGGAAACTGCTGAAAGAGTTAGCCCAAAAAAATATATGTGCTGCAATCATTGTGCGAAGCGGCCGTATTGAATTCGGTCGAAAATAATAAACGTCAAACAAAAACCCCTTTTTTAAGAATTAGAATACAACCTACACGTTTCTTGTATTGTTTATGAAAATAAAAATGTTTGAATAAATTAGTCATGAATCATTAAACTACAGAATTTTAATATTTTGAATAACGCAAGAAAAATAGAACTGTTGTAAGAAAAAAACTGATAAACGAATAAATAAATCAAAATACATAACATTCGAAGATTCGAAGAATTCGTTAACTCGAACACGCATGGTTTTGCTTGGTTCGAGTTTTCGCGAGTGCACTTTATATATATTTAATTACCTTATGCCCATGTCGATTGGTTTTGGGTTATACAAACAACCGTATGATGAATAAAACTATCATACTCTCTAGCAACTTGTTGGAGGAGTATAAAAATACGTAATATTTTAAACTACTGGCATGCTTATTTTTAAAATAAAAATATGTCTACTTTATTCAAATTGACAAATCTGACTTATTTTTGGTTTTGTATGAGGTTAAGTCGACAATACAAAATTAATTTTATTGTAACCTTAAAGATTTCGTCTGGCAGGATCAATGGCAAGTTGTGTGCGTTTGAACACTTGAAAATTTGTTTGTCTTAAAAAAAATAAATGTTTGGCTTGGTGCAGCTCTATCCATATCTATAGACGGTGGAAGTAACCACATGTTCAGAATTAAATGAATAATTGAATTGTAATTTTTCAACGGAGTAAAAGTTGAGGAGCGCCTAGTTGACTTATCCCTGGCATGATGTCAAAATCGTGTTAGGCGACTTTAACGCCAGGGTGAACAAAACAGGTATCTTTGGTATAACGACCGGTAAATTCAGCCTTTGAGGCTGATCGACTTCGCCAGGGGCCCGAAATATGGTTATCTGTATCAGTACTAGATTTCAGCATAAGAAAATTCTTCAAGCTACCTGCCTGTAGCCGGATTGAAAAGCCACGAACCAGATCGATCATATTTGATAGGAGGAAGACATATCTTCAGTGTTTTAAACGTGCGAGGCCCGAGGGCCTAGCATTGACTTAAACCATTATCTTGATGCCGCGAAGATACGCACCCGCCCCTTTGCAACAAACAACGAACTTCTACAAACTCAATAAATGTTCTACGTTGAGAAGCTGCTATCACAAAAAACAGCAACTAGTTATAAGCGAACTATGGGACCTTATTCCTTACGTACACCTGCAATCGAAGCGAAGCAAAAGAATAATTGCTCAGATGAGGAGTGCCGTGTCGCAGTAAAGCGGAAACAAACTGTCTACCTTGCAATGGAACGATCGACCACAACACGTGCATAATTGGATTAGATACAGAGAATTGAAGAGAAAAGGTAGCCTGATTTGCAGAAAAAGAAGAGAGAGGTCGTAATGCGTGAGTACGAAGAGCTTGACTAGCTGACCCAACTACCGTGGTAGAGCCTCCAAAATCGCATTAAAGGTTCTATCGAGCGTACTGCGTGAAAGACTAAGAACCACCGTCAACCAACTGATTGGACTTTATCAGTGTGGTTTTAGGCCTTAAAGATCAGCAACTGACCAGATATTCACCATGCGTCAAATCTGGAAAAAGACCCGTGAAAAGGAGATCGGCACACTCTATCTCTTCTTCGATTTCAAAGCTGCTTTTGACAGTACGAAAAGGAGCTGCCTTTATGCCGTGAGCTTCTCCTGAAATGTCCTTTCATAATTTTAAATTCTTAAAATAAATGAAATTATTATTATATGCAACAAATTTAAAAGATTTGAAAAATTACTCACCTTTTTTGGTTGTCCTTTTGCGTAAAACAGCTGGTTCAAAGCAAAGTGCTTTTCACCTCTTGTGTTTTTTGGACTTTCTTCTTGCGGGTTTTGAGTAAGAATAACCTCACAACAAACCTCAGAAAATTTTCCTCACAAATGTGTTGTGATGTTTTCTCAGAATAGGGCTGTCTAGAACTGCAGCTAGAAAAAACTGTTCCGTTTTAAGGATACAAGTACAACCGTTTTAAAATAAAAGCAAGCATAAAATTTGCCAAAAATTCCCAATTCCACGCAGGTTGCGTGCCAATTTCAATTTTTTTCAATTTAAAAAACCCTGAAAACACAATAAGTAGTTATTGGAAATAAAAAATAGCTTGTAACTGACAAGGTAAATCGCTTTCTTTGAGTTCTATTAATATAGATGCCACAATTGCTAATTACTAAATTTTAATTGCCACAATTTGCCACAACAAATCGCAACTTTTTACTATAGTAAAGTTGGCTTACCGTACGTTTTTTTAACCCGTTGTAGTTTTTAACGAAAATGCTTTACTACTTTATTTTAATAATTATAGTAAAGAAAATTATGAAAGACTGCTTTTCATACCAAGAATGCTATCGTATGTGGCATATAATTTGGTGAAAATATAACAAATAACATGGCTATGCATGACTAAACATATTTTTTTGTTCTAATCAACTGTCGTTATCGTTCTGCGGTCAGTAACTTAAGAATGCTTGGATATACTTATGTATTTCAAAAAGTCAATTTGCTACAATCTATCCGTTAATATCACTCCTCATTGTGGATGTATACATACAATATACATATGTATGTATATTGAACCAAAAAAGATTACGAATTCTTCATAATGCTATGTTTGCTAAATTTTTTTATTGTTCATAGGACATACTTGTACATATGTTTACGGTAACAACATGGCATGTATATGTTGATGTTTGCATGATTTTGCATTACATTGCTGGTTTCAAATAATATGATCAAATGAGTTTATTAGATTGCGGAAATTTCTTAAGAAATAATGGTTTTTAAATAATAATAATATTCAATCTCCATAAACATAAGTGCATTATTAAAAAATATACTTTTAGATCTTAAATTCATTTCACAGAATTAATGAAAAGTGAATTATTCTTTTTCTTTTTAGAAAGCTACATAATTCCAACTCCATCGACTTACGACGTTTCAGTGATTACAAATCTTTCATTAATTTCTAAGTGTTTTTGACTAAAGCCCTGACTTTTGATTCAGATGAGGGCGCAGAAAGACTGTATTGTGTTATTATTTTTCAACGCTATTTATTGGATCCTATTCATAGACTGTAGCAGAGCTAAAGTGAATGATGATTACGAATATGGTACACCTATTAAAAAAAGAGTAAGACGTTCATTAGCTACAATTTGTGTTGAAATAAAACCTAGACACTTACAAGAGGAACCATATCTTTTGTGTAAAGATGGAAAACTTCCCGGATTTGTACTACAAGTACCATATACTACAAATAATATTTTCTTAAGCAACGATCGCAGCTTCATACCCATGCCCAAATATGGAGAAGATAAAAGTAACTATGTTGCACACCATCCTTTCCTTCTCTTTCCAAATGTGCAACTTAATAAAGGAACCTTCGGCATTTCGAACTTCGTTAATAGATATAGCAAAGTGACTCATTCTAATTCGGAAAAGACTACACCTCCTTTGTATTCCAGTCCCGTTGATCAAAGATTACCAACTTCGATGCCATTCATATTAAGCACAGTTAAATACGAAGAGGACAATGAAACACCATCAAGACGTTATAATTCTAACAATGAATATCTGAAAACGAGAAAGGACGACGATGATTATATTGCACAACTATATGACCCTAATCAATCAAAAAATTTTTATTTTAATAACGTCGATACAAAGAATTTTCCTGCTAAACTTGATTTAGAGACTGAAACATGGGAATTTAACCCTACAAATGATGATTCTGCTGATTCTTTACAATATTCATTAAATGCACCTATCCCAAGGCCAGAGATTGAAATGGCTTCGCCAACATTGGTAAAAGAATTGCCATTACTTTATGACACTACAGGTTTTGCTTCCCAACAAATATTTAGTGAAACAAGTAACCGAAACCAACAATATTCAGCAGAAAACCTTCAATATAAATTACCGTATACTACCCTATGGAGTCAGAGTATAGAGAAAAGTCAATATGATGATTTCCGGAAAGAAACACTATCTGTCCCAGAAGCATCTTCGAATCAATATTGTAAAGCTTGTCCACCTGAAACGGGGTTCACTTTATCACCAATAGTTATAACTCTACCATGTTATAATCCTTCACCTGAAGCTAAACGTTCGGATTCACTTACTTGTTATAGACCCCTTCCTCCAACATACAATAGTCTGTCATATGAAAAGTTTGTTTGCGAAAATCAGTTTTTAAGACGGCCAGAAACTAGAGAATTAATCGGATCCCCTTATAATCCATTGCTTCAAATTTTTCAAACAAAACTGCTTCCTTATTTCAGTATGATACCACGATTAGGTGACTTACTATGTTCAGCGCGTATATTATTGCCAACGTCACATGTCACAGACGGGATATTTCAAAGTACAACACCCATACCAGAAATTTCGCAGTCAAAACCATTAACATATACATCCCAGCCAACAATGATGCCAATAAGCAAGTTCAATAATGATTTACGTCCACACATTGAGGACGACAATGTAGCAGTACGGTTAGATAATATGCAAATAACAACACTGCCTATGACCACAGTTTTAACCGAGTCTTCGGATGTTGATTCCTTAATATCAATAAAATTATTTGAGGATTTACAAAAAGGAGATAATTCCAAATTAGAAAGTCAAAGTCAAATAAGAAATTTTACAACAGCTAAACCTAATGAGATAACGAAACCATCTATAACAGAAGATTGGAATCAAACTAGCGAGGAGTCTACTAAAAAAATTTTGACAATTATTGAAAAGGCCCGACGACTACAAATGCGGCATAGGATTAATTCGAATTGAAAATGTCTTAATAATTAGCTTTGCAGAACATTTCCAAATTTGCATCTGTTTGTTTCGTTACCTAAAATGCAAGACAATTATCATCACTATTCATATGTTTACATGAGAAGAAAAAAAACGGTATAAAATAGAAACTATTCATATTGATACATATTTTGACCTATTAAGCTAAAAATTTTGTACATATACTTATGTACTATGTATATGTAGGATGAAATGAATCGAAATCAATAAAAACTCAATTTCGAATTTTTTGATGATACGTTGTTTTGCATTTTCGGTGACGATATTTAGGTCTGATTTTAATGTCAATAACACAATTTTTAAATAAAAAGCCACAAATTTGTATACGTATATGTATAAATAAAAACAGGATGATTTTATTTGGTTTGATATTGTATATTCTTGTGCATATGTACATAAAATTGTGAAAATTATTTCTTTAAGGTGAGCGATGTTTTTGGAGGCTTTGTTCTTCTTGCCATATTTATTAATATGATTGTAGTAAAAATAAACTTTAACTGAACACTTGTGTACATAAGCAGATAAATTTGCATTTTGTTGAACATACATATACATAGTACATATTTATATTAAATGTACATGATATATACACATTATGTATGTACATAATTTATTTAGAGGACATTTTACACTCATTCACATATGTTACATGTAAAAATTTTTGATTAGAGAAACTAATAATTTTAGTAATATTTTAATTTTATTTATTTAAATTATTGATGTTATTATTAATTTATAAATTAAACTTAAAGTTACGGTTAACGAGCTTTAATAACTTACGTTTAAGCAAATAATAATATTACCTCTAAATAATTGGGCCAAACTTATATATATACGTGCGTTAATTATAATAAAGTTAACGTAAACTCCATAGAATTCATCCCCCTTAGTAAATGCTGCGCTAACATGAAATAAATTGTGCATTAACAAATGTTTTGCCTTTAGCATATTTTTTTTTTATAATTTCCATGATTTAGATAGTCAGTGAAAAGTTCAGGACAACTACGAAATGGTTGGTCGGCTTCTGTCAATATTATTGGTGGGGCCGGTCCCTTATAAAGATCGTGAATATTATTTCCATAATAATATGGATTAACAATAAATGAATGCGGTTTTATTGATGGAGCAAATGTGCATGAATTTTGTGTCATAATAGCATAAATTGCGATATCACTTGGTGTCACTTCTGTACAGCTGCATTGTGGCCCAAACCCATACCTGGCAGTTTGTGACGGTAATAACGGTGGGGAAGCAAAATTTTTGTGACTGCAAAGATTTAGATATTCTTCCGATGGTGGAATTCTATTTGATAAAAGAGCGCTGTATGAAGATATGCCACAAGGTGGACTTTGATCCGAACTTATCACTTTTGTGTCAGGTTCATCTTTCAAATTATCGTATGAAGGAAATTTTATTTTTTCATTTGTATACACATTTGGCTGGGTTTTCAAACTAGGGTAATGTCGATTAGATTCCTCACTTGTTTGGTATACATTTTGCTGAGAATTTTGAAACGGGGGCGCAGTAAATGCATCAGTGTCCTTAACTGGCGGAGTATCTATCTTTTGAAAAGTACTTTTAACGGATGAGTTTTTATAAATTTTCCCATTTTCATTTGAGTATATCGGTCCATTATTTTTATTTATATTAGAGATGTAGTCCGTGTTCTCTTCCGCCTTATGCCTTTCTATATTATTGCACTGAGTAACTTCGCTAGTTCCCATCTCATAATTATTATTAATCACATCAGAATTTCCTCCCTCATATATTTTTGGAGTGTTGCATTTATTCTCATTGTTTATATAACCAGCTCCATTAAATCCATTAGTATTAAAATCTATGGATCTTAGAAATGGTTGAAAAATTCTTAACGGATCAAACGGTTGCAATGAGTGTAAAGGAGGTAGTTGTTGAAAGGAAGGGATATCAGATGATGTTGGTGGTTTTTCATAAATATCGCTCTCACCACCGTTGTAGTTATTGTTGCAACAATTAACACAACCCTCATCATTAAAAGGATTCTGAAGACCGATATCCTTCCAAAACTTTTTTAAAAATGATCGCTGTGTTCGTTTTAATTCTTCCTTAGGCTCTACGTGGTTCGAGTTAGTGTCTGCTTCAAGATAGTATAACGATTGAATGGAATTCAATACGCTAGGATTAATAGATGAAAGCTTAAATGGTAAAACTTTATTGGCTGATGAACTCCATAAAATAAACATAATAAACGATTGAAGTTTCATTTTTCACCGATCTTTAATCAATTTATTGTCGCAACTGTATCCACCTCAAATCGAAATGCAAAAAACTGAATGCAAATATTTTAACTGACTTTTATTAATACAATTTTTCATTTAAGTGTTAATATTGGTTTGTGTACCACTTTCAAAATAAAAAAAATTGCTGATTGAGAAAGTACAAGTAATGCATTTACTGCAGTAAGCAGGTGCAATCGCCCCAATCAATTTACATATGTAGAGTAGGTTAGAATATCAAGGTAGTCTAGTGAAAGGTATTTGACTGCACATATTTTTGTAATGGTAAAAATATATATACATTTACATACACTTCGCATTATGCCCTAATTTGCATGTATCTTTATATATACTTAGTATGTATATTCATAAAAAAATTGTCAAATGCACAGTGCACTGCCATACATTAGCACTGCCACATACTCGTATACTACATAATCTGTGTATTAGGTTTTGGATGTATTTGATTATCAAACGCAGGACATGACATAGAAATCTGTTGAATTTTGATTTCTGTACTATGTCACATTTCAGATAGAGGTATCGCTGTGTCTGTTTTGATAATTCAATTTATGATTTTCATTGATGATAATTCACTTTTGCGTGCTTTCAGATACATAAAAAACAACTGAATTTCTATGCGCTAAGTGAAGTAAAGGTATTGTTTTGATTAAATTTACAAAGTATTTTCTACATTTAGTATGGAAAAGTTGAAAAGTGAAATATTAAATATAGCAATTAATGAAAGCTACAGATTTTGTCAAAGTTATGACTTTCTGGAAAGTGATACGTAAAAAGTTTTGTGTTAAATATATCTATTATATTTTAATGTTTTTTACTTTTTGTAATTTAAAATGAAATTAAAGACTTAAAAATAAACAAGACCAAATTTTACAAACCTGTTGATAGTTCTTGAACTGGGAAATATATCCAAAATCGATTTTAAAGCTAAGGCACAAAACTACTGTAGTCGACTGTTTTTGATGATAACCAAATATTTGGTATATATACCAACGTATTTTTCTTTAAATGCCCACCAGAGATAGAGTGAATCTTAAGGAAACAACAAGATATTATTTTTAAAACATAGCACGGTAGTATGCGGTAGTTAAAAATTATAAAATAACGTTATGTGTTAGTCAACCCAACTCGCTGCAAATTTTATTCCAAAATTGTACACATGGTAAAAATGTGAAACATATGAGTATAGTATTACTATAATTGAATCAAAAATACTGACCAGCCTATCATTTTTAATTAATTAATTTATTTACTTTAGATCAATAGGCAATTAATAGTTTTTATCAGAAGTGTTCTTGATTTTAAATTTAGAAATTACTTTCATCTACGAGAACGATTCACACTAAAAGAACTGTGACAACAACAGTTTCATTAGATTGAGAAAAATTTAATAAAGAATATTCAAATGATCTCTCTTGAACTTTGAAAACATAGAATCGAACTCATATGTATACATATATCTATATACATATATAAAAATGAATCCCTTTTTCCCTTGGTCACGGCATCACGCGTGAAAGGCTGGACCAATCTCACTCATTCCTTTTTTGTTGTATTTGTTATTATTAGGAGAAGTTGCGTCTATAATATAAAAACTAATCGAAAATGTGTTGCTAAGCGCATATCTCAACAACGCCTGGACCAATTCTTTTTTTTAAATGTTCTTTGAAGTTCAGAGACCCCTAAAAACAGTTCTTTTCTTTTTCCCATACAAACGTTTTCTTTTGTATGTATATTATTAAAAATTAATGTTTGTTTGTTAGTAATGCTAAGGCTCGAGAAGGGCTG
Organism: Bactrocera zonata; assembly: GCA_037783105.1. Lineage (NCBI taxonomy): Eukaryota > Metazoa > Arthropoda > Insecta > Diptera > Tephritidae > Bactrocera > Bactrocera zonata. The sequence continues at coordinate 1,825,927 of JBAWJQ010003389.1, read as the reverse complement.
AACCAATCTTCATGAAATTTTCAGAAGTTGTTCACTGTGGATCTGAAAAGGTTTAGAAATAAAAAAAACCTTATACTTTTCATAAGAAAAAGTCGAAAAATTTAAAATTTCAAAAAAGTGACTTTCTTCCATACAATTTTTTTTTCTTTTGTTTTTCAATATTTTGATTTGGAAATTATTTTAATCGTTCAATTTCGGTCGCTTGCTTTTTTCTCCGGCTACTTAAAAGGAAAAATATTGAAAATTATTCAGACGAAGTTATCAATTACAGATTGAAATTTGTTACGAAGCCACGAAGAGGTCGCACTAATATCGGTCGGCTTTCTTTTTGCCATCAACGTATGGCACACCAAGGCACATGAATGAGTACTCCCAGGATGCGATGATATACATACGTGTGGAATTATGGATCGCGGTCAATCAGCAAGGGATCGTTACGATGTCACAGCACAACTTTTCCAGCAACAGCTACGGTGGTTGATGGACTTTATCTTGAAGCAACGTATGTATATATAGTGCAGTCAGATGCTGGATGTACTCTGTTGAGTTGCAAAAAAGAGGTTTGTCGCACACACACATTCTTCTTTGGATGGTAGATGGTGGTTACATCAGATCAAATCGATGCGATGAGTTCTGCGGAAATTCCTGCTGAAAACCAATATGGTTCATGGACCTTGTGGACACTACAATCCCACATCGGTTCGTATGTCCGACAATAAATGCACAAAACACTATCCTCGTGCTTTTCTTTCAGAAACGTAAACTGGAAATGATGGATATCCACTCTATCGTCGTAACTCATGAGACGACAATGGCAGAACATTCTGCATTCAATTTAAAGGAGTGTATAATTCACATTCAAAACTCATGTCAATGTTTGATATTGTAGTTTGGTCAAATCGATTAAATACGTAAGTCACCAAAGAAAGCAATTGGCAATATTGGTCTTGAACGAGGCGAGATCAGTAAGTATGAAATAGTCGATACGTGAGTTCATGAAAGTTTTCCGACGGTTGTGAGTCTCGCAGTTCATTTGGAGAATGGCCAAAGAGTGTCTTTCTACCCAGTATAGCCAGCGGAAACACTTCTAACAACAAAATTGACTTTGACGAGCTTTTTCTCAACTTGCGTCAGTGATTCGTTTGTGAGAACATTGCTCTATTCGGAAATGCCTTGATATTACACATGGAATGCAGAAAACAAGGCTACCGGTAGATTGATATCTAGGTGTTTTCTCAACTAATTCCTTAGGACTAATTTATACAATCCACCCGATTGCTATTGATAAATGTACGTTGTTTAATTTCATTTAAGTCATTGCGTACTGTGAATGATAGAGTGTGTGCAACTTTTTGAGAAGCATGCCAGCAATTACAATGCTGGAACATGATAACCAATGGAATCAAATGAAAAACCATCGTCTCTGTACATTTACCCGCCGAAATAGAAACCAAAAAATGTTGTTTATCCAACTGCGTTACATTGAAAAAAATTTAGAAAAATCTAAATGATGATTTTTAACAAAACGTAAATTCAAATTTCTTTTCTTTTCAAAACACATAATTTCACGCAGGAGAACGCATGCCGGGTCATCTGGAATTAATATGTTTATGCATGAGTATATTATTTGGCAGAGGAAAAGTTGCTTAATCTTTAAAGATATTTAATATAGCTTCAGTTTTACACTCTAAAACATTTATTAAATCAAGAAGAATTTAACTGGAAGTTACTGTGATTATTTATGTGTTAGTAGTTTTTATGTTTTAACCGATTGAAATACGAAACTACACATTGAATTCTGTCGATGGCAGCAATTTTCGACATGCTACAAATTTATGTTAATACCCTTCAAGAAATGCTAGTAAGGGGTAGTTCGCAATTTATTTTTATTTATTTAACTTTTTGGCAAATATTTTATTTAAATAAGATAATTGCTGGTTAAAATTAATATATTATCAATAAGAGGAAAATTGTTATAAGAACCAAAACTGTTAAGAATAAATGTCAATTTATTGTATCTTCGGTTTTTTATTACGTAGTATACAAAGTCGTTTCCCTTCATATACTTGTACTTACATACATTCAAACATACATACTATATTTCTTCGCAAATCACGTTTTGTAAACGACAGCGAAATCAAAATCTGTATAAAAGAGCATTGTACTGTATAAATTCAGAATAGTCGAAATTGAATTAAGCATTGTATTATATTTAAGTTTTAGTATGATAACGCTTTTGATTATCCTTCTCTCGATGAGTTGTGTGATGACTCAAATTATACAAATGGAACCATCACAGGGAATACTCATCCCAGCTGGAATAGCGCAATCAGTGCGCATTACTCGGTCATCACAATCTCCTTCTACACCTCCAACGGCATATGGCAGTGTTTCTACATATCCATACTCGAAGCTAACACCTGCCACAACTCATTCATATAAACCGTCTTCTATCCAAGCACTACCATGTCCAAGGAACTACTTATTTAGTTGTCAGGCGTCCTTGACACCAACTCAATGTTCGTCTCCTGCTCCTTCACCGTCTTACACTGTTCCTGCGAAAGCTTCAGCCAGCTCATCTTATGTCACACCACAAGGCGCATACTCACATATCATTCCTCAATATTCTTTCGCTGTGCCAATTGTCAAGGAGCTATTTTAATAACATTTATTTTTGCAGTAGTCAGCATAGAAAGATATTAAGAATTTTAATTAGCTCATTATTATAAGAATTTGAGGAATCATTTAAAATTTTTCTTATTCATATTTTTTATCCTAGTTATAGGTAAAATACAAAAGGCAAGATTTTTGGTTAAATCTATTTATTGGTTATTGTATTTGAGTATTTCTAGGATTGCATATCTCAAGTAATTTCTAGAGGGATTAAATAATTGTTAATTTGGGTATAAATTTAGCGAAAGTATATTGTAAATTATGTTTGAAAAGGTAGAGGATACACCGCAAACGGCTGCACTTAAGACAGCATTAGAAAAATTCTGCTCCCAAGTGCTAATTAATTAAGCCCTATCGAGCAGCTCTGTGTATTTGATAAAATACATGTACAACTAGTATTTCAAGACCTGAGCAGTACCTCTGGTGCTCATAGCTGCAAGCAACCCTTGAAAGACTTGAATGATCAAAGGAATTGAATTCCTACCTGCTCCGATCGGGCTAGCTCGTCTTTTTATTTTCTTCGTTTCCCTGGTTCCCACTTGTCTCCTTCTATGCAAATAATTTCAATGTTAAACACCGAATTGTAGTCGTTTATGTTCCAGTTACCTTTTGTATTGCTTTAAAAGAAGCTTCTCCTGTTCTTGATTCACTCCTGGATGCATCGGCGAATACATAAATTTTGGTGTTTGAATTGTCGAGGGCAAAACCATTGACCTATTCTTCTTAACTGGGAAAGAAAAACGTGGGATTACCTACCCATGATTCGATTTATCTGCTAATCTAGCCCAAATTCAATAACCATACCTTATGAGTCCGTATTGACGATGATTCAGGCTAAAATGGCCTAAAACCTATAGACGGCTGGTCACAAGCAATGCATAATACTTAAATATGTATTGCAGGAATCATAATGATCCCCAAAGTCTTTGTTTGTGTAGTTATCTTCGCCTATTGCCCCTTACCTCTTTCACATGTTTCGGGAATTAATGCGTTTTACGTTATATTCATCCACTAAATCAACACACAATCACCCCTATGCTGTGCACTTGACAAATTAATAAAATATTGAAAAGTAACTTAAATATTTACCAAGCAAGAGATATTTTGGTGTTCTGTGGCAATCTTGATAAAAGTAGCTTAGCTTAGAAGCTTCAATTCGCACAACTTTTCCCCACACGTGTGGTGAACAAAATAATGTAAATAGAAACAGCTTATTTCTATTCAAATTATATTGATAGCAATATGCGTGCAATGTATTTCAAATAAATTACCGTAAATTAGTATGTTATTATTTGTATTACAATAATACTTGCCGCGTTTTTATAAAAGTTTCTTTCTCTTTTGAACTGGGAAACTTTATTTCTCCTCCCTTCACCCTCACAATAAGTTTTGCTACAGCCAGCACACTTCTCGAAAGGGACGACTGAGTCATGGGCAGGTTGACGTTGTTACCTACACATTTCTGGTATGAGCCGTGTCCAAAGAAATTCAAAGCTGCTAGAACCCTTACAGTTAAAGGTAGTGAAGTTTTCTGATTATCGTGTGGGGCTAGTTCATCAATTAGGCGACGGCAAATTTCACGAGTTAATCGAAAATTTTGCGCAAAAGTATTCTCGCTCAAAGAAAATGGATTACTATCGGCCCGTGAACATTTTAATTGCCGCGCGCGATTCCTATTCTCACAATTTTCATCTTCATTTAAAAATAATAACAAAAGTAAAATATCTTCCATTTTCACAAAAAGCTGCACAATCAGATATTTATATTCATAACGAGCACTGTCAAGAACATTGGACATCTTAACAATTTATAAAGAAAAGAGCTTTTAATTTCAGACACCGAATATGAAATGCTTGATAAATTTCAAATTTTAACAAATTAGAAATATGTGGAATTTGTCAAGTGCACAGAATAGGGGTGAATATGTTAGTATACGACAGATCACACTTGCACAGAACCAATATGCATTTGAAGCAATAGCTCTTTTATATTAATTCTAAATATGAAGAATTTTAGAAGACCCTGCGTTCAATGTTTGTTACAGTTTTCTTGTATGTTCTGGTTAATATCAAAAGAAGTGATTACCGATTTCAGTGCATCCATATTACTGTTGATTGAAACCACCTTACACCTAAATAAAGGTTGATAGGATAAGTTTTCGATGATCGTTTTTTTACTGCCGGTTGCTGAAACTGATGTTGCATTATTTTCCCGCTCAGTTGGCCTTTGAGCTCTTAGTAACCTCGGTTGTTTGGGGTCATTTACCTTGCTGAAGTGATTTGTCACTGTCCTGAGGGCGTCAGCAGCCAGTATTCGCTGTTATTACGCTACGCGTCTATAAGCAGAGGAGCGTTTACTAGTCTTTCGCACAGATTTCCCTTATTCTATGAAAATGGAGGTTGACAATTTTTTTTTATTGAGGTCGTGCCTCTGGAAGTTTTGCCGTTCAGAGAGGTGAAAGGAAAAATTCGAAATTTTGAAGTGTAAATATAGTAATGCATTCACGAAAAATAAATTTACATAAATTTATATGTATTAAAATATACAGTTAATTCGTAATTATATTTTTGTTCTATTATTTATTTCATTTAATATACCTATTCTTGCACTTGTTTTTAAAATCAAAACCAAATCCTGTAATTTTAATAGTTTGAAACAATAACACATCAAAATAAACATGTAATTAATTATTTAAATTATTTTTTACTGCCTTACTGGCAGTTCAAACTACTTGCCATTATTAGATATTTGGTTGCCAGCAAAGGCAACCTTCGTAGTAGAACCAGACGAAGAAGAGCTCGAAAACTAAACAAATTGGCTATTAAAAAGAAAAAACCATAAACAATAAGAAAAATTAGGTAGATTTTTCGCCAGATGTCTTGATGATGTCTCCGAGTCGAGCTGTATATATGTATATATGAAAATCTCACTGCGACTTTAGGCGGTGTAAAGTTGCGAAACAACTTCAAAAATAAAAAACGCGCCCAAGACAAATAAAGAGCCCTTTCAGCCAAAACGAATAAGTACAAGTCTACAAATCTACAAAATGCCAGACATAGTTAAATATGGTAACCAAGTTCAACAACATACCCCTGAAAATAAAACTAATCCCAATGTCGTTATTAATATTATCGGCAATCTCTTATTGATTCTCAACAAGCTTAATAGAGAACAGAACGCTAGAGACTTTATTCCATTAGTTTAAAACTTTCATCAGCGTAAACCGAAATTTCCAAATTTCCAGAACGGATGCGAGCGAACCATTGTTGAATGAATCATCACTTATTTTTGAACAGCTGTAACTTTTTTTAACATCCTGAATTAACTTTTTTTGGGTTTAATGAAGCTTAAAATCTCACGAAACGCGACTCCCTACCGTGCGACTTCTTCAATCTGCTGTTGGAGAAAATTATTCGAGCTGCAGCACTTAATCGGGCAGGTACAATCTTTCAGAAGAGTGGACAACTGCAGGCGTATGCCGATGATATTGATATCATCGGAATCAACACCCGCGCCGTTAGTTCTGCTTTTTCCAGACTGAACAAGGAAGCAACGCAAATGGGTCTGCCAATGAACGAGGGCATGACGAAATATCTCCCGTCATCAAACAAATAGTCGTCGCACTCGCGACTTGGCTCTCACGTCACTGTTGACAGTCATAACTTTGAACTTGTAGATAATTTCGTCTACTTAGGAACCAGCATTAACACCACCAACAATGTCAGCCTGGAAAGCCAACGCAGGATTACTCTTGCCAACAGGTGCTACTTCGTACTGAGTAGGCAACTGAAAAGTAAAGTCCTCTCTCGACGAACAAAAACCAAACTCTATAAGTCGCTCATAATTCCCGTCCTGCTATATGGGGCAGAGGCTTGGACGATGACAACAACCGATGAGTCGACGTTACGAGTTTTCGAGAGAAAAGTTCTGCGAAAGATTTATGGTCCTTTGCGCATTGGCCACGGCGAATATCGCATTCGATGGAACGATGAGCTGTACGATATATACGACTACATTGACATAGTTCAGCGAATTAAAAGACAGCGGCTACGCTGGCTAGGTCATGTTGTCCGGATGGATGAAAACACTCCAGCTCTGAAAGTATTCGACGCTGTACCCGCCGCGGGAAGTAGAGGAAGAGAAAAACCTCCACTCCGTTGGAAGGACCAAGTGGAGAGGGAACCGGCTTCGGTATAACTGCCGCGCTGTTGTTGACTCGGCTATAATCGCGTAAGCGGTGTCTACGCCAGTAAAGAAGAAGAAGAAGTTTGTTGTTGTGCCGGTGCACCAAGAGGAAATATCTGCAAATCGTGTACCGTGCAAGGGTTTTGCAAGAGCAAGAGAATATTGTTTATTTTTACTGCCGGGCACATTTTTGTTCTTAGCGGAAATGCAACATGCATATACTTCTGTTCATTCACATTTATATGCCAGTTCGCTAGTCGAAATTCATTTTAGAAATAAGTTAAGTTTAAAAATAAAAGAACTTCATTATCGTGGAAAATTTCTTTCCAAATTTAGACCACTCACTCGGTATAAGGGAACTGTGAGACAGCATTTCAAGCTCCTTACGGACAACTGCAACCGAAATCATTGGTTTTCGTAAAATGCAAAAGAACAGCTGGCACGATGACGAGTGCCGTTTCGCAGTAGAGAGAAAGCAGACTGCCTATCTCGCAACGTTGCAATCCACCACAACTTGTGGGGGATATGATAAATATCGAGAGTTGAAGAAGGAAGCAAGACGCATTTGTAAACAAAAAAAGAGAGAGGCCGAAATGCGAGAGCACGAAGAGCTTGACAAGCTGACCGACAGAGGTAATTCTTGAAAATTGTAGAATCCCCAGAGGTGATCAAGGGACCGATGCCCAGAGCATGCTAAAACTATGGAGGCAACACTTCTCCAGCCTGCTGAATTGCAGTGAAAGTATAACGCCGGGGAAGGCGAACTCCCTTCCCTAATTGATGACCATGGAGCAGACGTTCCATTGCCCGACCATGAAGAGGTTCGAATAGCAATTGCCCACCTGAAGATCATCAAATTGGCAGGGGCCGACGGATTGCCGGCCGAGGTATTCAAACAGGTCGGCGAAGAACTGATAAGGAGCATGCGTCAGCTTCATTGTAGAACATGGTTGGGTGAAAGCATGGCCTGCCAATGTCAATTCACAAAAAGGGAGCGCTTTCTACGGTGGGATAAGTTTCCTGAACAGCACATATAAGATTCTGTCAAGCGTAATGTGTGGAAGATTAAAGCCCACCTTCAACAAACTGATTAGACCCTATCCGTGTGGCTTGAGATCTGGAAAATCAACAACTGACCAGACATTCAACATGAACCAAATCTTGAAAAAAAAAACGATAATATCATCTCTTCGTCGATTTCAAAGCTTCTTTTGGCAGCACAAAAAAGAGCTGCCCTTATGCCGCCATGTCTGAATTTGGTATCCCCGCAAATTTAATTGATTGATGACAGAATATGTTTTTTTTTGCCTTCGTTCACCACCAGACTCATATAATTCGCTTCCTTATCCATTCTGGAGAAAACAGAACTAACGGCGCAGTTGTTACGCCCAATAATATCAATATCACCGGCGTACGTCAGTAGCTGTACAATGTTATAGAAAATTATAGGTATGTAGGTAGCAGTGCAGCCCTGATAAATATGTATATAGTATATCGGGCTCAATTAGCACTAGCTGTGTCATTTTAGTTAGTTCTTTCCTGGCCATAACTTTTTATTTATATTGCATTTTGTTATATTTTTTCATCTATTATTTGCTAACTGTTGAAATTGTATATTGAGTTCACTCATCATCGATCCTAGCGGGCTTGGTATTAACTCTGCCTTTTCTTCTTTCTTCTGTACTGGCGTAGACACCGCTTACGCGATTATAGCCGAGTCAACAACAGCGCGCCAGTCGTTTCTTCTCTTCGCTACGTGGCGCCAATTGGATATTCCAAGCGAAGCCAGGTCCTTCTCCACTTGGTCCTTCCAACGGAGTGGAGGTCTTCCTCTTCCTCTGCTTCCCGCGGCGGGTACTGCGTCGAATACTTTCAGAGCTGGAGTGTTTTCATCCATCCGGACAACATGACCTAGCCAGCGTAGCCGCTGTCTTTTAATTCGCTGAACTATGTCAATGTCGTCGTATATCTCGTACAGCTCATCGTTCCATCGAATGCGATATTCGCCGTGGCCAACGCGCAAAGGACCATAAATCTTTCGCAGAACCTTTCTCTCGAAAACTCGCAAAGGCGACTCATCCGTTGGTGACATCGTCCAAGCCTCTGCACCATATAGTAGGACGGGAATTATGAGTGTCTTATAGAGTTTGGTTTTTGTTTGTCGAGAGAGGACTTTGCTTCTCAATTGCCTACTTAGTCCAAAGTGGCACCTGTTGGCAAGAGTTATCCTGCGTTGGATTTCTAGGCTGACATTGATGGTGGTGTTTACGCTGGTTCCAAGATAGACGAAATTATCTACAACTTCAAAGTTATGACTGTCAACAGTGACGTGAGTGCCAAGTCGCGACGACTGTTTGTTTGATGACAGGAGATATTTCGTCTTGCCCTCGTTCACTGCCAGACCCATTTCGTTTGCTTCCTTGTCCAGTCTGGAGAAAGCAGAACTAACGGCGCGGGTGTTGATACCGATGATATCAATATCATCGGCATACACCAGCAGTTGTACACTCTTATAGAAGATGGTACCTTCTCTGTTGAGTTCTGCAGCTCGAACTATTTTCTCAAGAAGCAGGTTGAAAAAGTCGCACGATAGGGAATCGCCTTGTCTGAAACCTCGTTTGGTATCGAACGGCTCGGAGAGGTCCTTCCCGATTCTGACGGAGCTTTTCGTGTTGCTCAACGTCAGCTTACACAGCCGTATTAGTTTTGCGGGGATACCAAATTCAGACATCGCGGCATAAAGGCAGCTCCTTTTCGTGCTGTCGAAAGCAGCTTTGAAATCGACGAAGAGGTGGTGTGTGTCGATTCTCCTTTCACGGGTCTTTTCTAAGATTTGGCGCATGGTGAATATCTGGTTGGTTGTTGATTTACCAGGTCTAAAGCCACACTGATAAGGTCCAATCAGTTTGTTGACGGTGGGCTTTAATCTTTCACAGAATACGCTCGACAGAACCTTATATGCGATGTTGAGGAGGCTAATCCCACGGTAGTTGGCGCAGATTGTTGGGTCTCCTTTTTTATGGATTGGGTATAGCACACTTAAACTCCAATCGTTGGGCATACTTTCGTCCGGCCATATTTTGCAAAGAAGCTGATGCATGCACCTTATCAGTTCTTCGCCGCCGTGTTTGAATAGCTCGGCCGGCAATCCATCGGCCCCTGCCGCTTTGTTGTTTTTCAGACGGGCAATTGCTATTCGAACTTCTTCATGGTCGGGCAATGGAACGTCTGCTCCATCGTCATCGATTGGGGTATCGGGTTCGCTTTCTCCTGGTGTTGTGCGTACACTGCCATTCAGCAGGCTGGAGAAGTGTTCCCTCCATAATTTAAGTATGCTCTGGGCATCGGTGGCTAGATCACCTTGGAGGGTTCTACAAGAGTATGCTCCGGTCTTGAAACCTTTTGCAAGCCGCCGCATCTTTTCGTAGAATTTTCGAGCATTACCCCTGTCGGCCAGCTTATCGAGCTCTTCGTACTCACGCATTTCGGCCTCTTTCTTTTTCTGTCTACAAATGCGTCTCGCTTCCCTCTTCAACTCTCGGTACCTATCCCATCCCGTACGTGTTGTGGTCGATCGTAACGTTGCGATGTAGGCAGCCTGTTTTCTCTCCGCTGCGACACGGCACTCCTCGTCGTACCAGCTATTCTTTTGCGTTTTCCGAAAACCAATGGTTTCGGTTGCAGCTGTACGTAAGGAGTTTGAAATGCCGTCCCACAGTTCCCTTATACCGAGTTGTTGACGAGTGCTCTCAGAGAGCAGGAGTGCAAGCCGAGTAGAAAAACGTTCGGCTGTCTGTTGTGATTGCAGCCTTTCGACGTCGAACCTTCCTTGTGTTTGTTGGCGTGCGTTTTTTGCTGCACAGAGGCGGGTGCGAGTCTTGGCTGCAACAATATAGTGGTCCGAGTCGATGTTAGGACCTCGGAGGGCACGCACATCTAAAACACTGGAGACGTGTCTTACGTCTATCACAACATGATCGATCTGGTTGGTGGTTTTTCGATCCGGAGACAGCCAGGTAGCTTGATGTATCTTCTTATGCTGGAATCTAGTACTACAGATAACCATATTTCGGGCCCCGGCGAAGTCGATCAGCCTCAACCCATTTGGGGATGTTTCCTCGTGGAGGCTGAATTTACCGACCGTAGTGCCAAAGATACCTTCTTTGCCCACCCTGGCATTGAAGTCGACAAGCATCGTGGCGGGGGCATCTCTCATAAGTGCGCTCCAAGCACTCATAAAAGGCATCTTTGGTCACATCGTCCTTCTCTTCCGTCGGGGCGTGGGCGCAAATCAGCGATATGTTGAAGAACCTCGCTTTGATGCGGATTGTGGCTAGACGTTCATTCTCCGGAGTGAATGAAAGTACTCGGCGACGGAGTCTCTCTCCCACCACGAATCCAACACTAAACTTGCGCTCCTTTATATGGCCACTGTAGTAAATGTCACAGGACCTACTCGTCTCTGTCCTTGTCCCGTCCATCGAATTTCTTGGACGGCGGTGATGTCAGCCTTTATCTTTACGAGGACATCTACCAGCTGGGCAGCGGCACCCTCCCAATTAAGGGACCGGACATTCCAGGTGCACGCCCTCAAATCATAGTCCTTATTTCGTTTGCCATGGTCGTCATCAAAAGGGGGTTCTCTCATCCGAGATTGTTTAAACTTTTGCATTGGGGGTGCTTTTTTTACGTGGCGGGTCCCAAACCCAGCGCACAACCCTATGCAGGGGGTGTTTCGCCTTCTCACTTTAGCTCGCCTTCAAACGGATGTTCTTAGGTTACCCAGAGGATACTTGGTCAAAGACCGGAAGTCGTGAGCTGCTTGAGTCATATGTAAAAGAATCGTTTCTTGCCACTCCCAAGTGAATGGCGATCAGAGAACTTTCCTCACTTGCGTGAACTTCTACACATGACTCCATCCTCCATTCACTCTGCCTCGGTTTTGTTTAATAAAGCGAATGCCTTTACCAACTACTCTGCTTTTTCGTTGCCGAAAATGTTACTGTGACCGGGAACTCAAATCAAGTCTAGGTGGAGTTTGTCTTCTAGTGAGCTCAGTACCTTCTTGCAGTTAAGGACTGTGCTGAAATAAGTCATGGGCGACGATAAGGCCAGGAGAGTTACCTGGCTATCCGTGTATAGTATATTGTTGCTTTATGTATCCTCTCGTAGTTATTCAATAGTGCTTCGCAGGCCTTCTCTATGCCCAGTACTTCCGCTGGCGAGATGCTAGCCGAGTTCGGTATACGAATAGGGAGAGAAATATCCAGATCATCGGAATATACTCCCGTGACTACTCCGCAGTCCATTTTGGACCAGTCTATATAGGCTGAGTTGGTTCCTTCCTACCTTCTGATCTAGAGGGTATCTCTCTTGGAAGTATCTGATTTATTGACATTTACGCTAAGTTTAGGATATCACTAGGTCCATAGTTCTTCTGATTCCAATCACCTAATTATTTTATTCTTATTGGAGACATACTGCTATTTTGTGAATGAAGATGTTTATGGGTAGTTCAAACAGGATCACATTAAGCGCGTCAGTTGGACATGACTTGATTGTATTCCATTTTAACTGCTGGTGTTGTATTGTTTCTTTAGCGCTGGCCACCATACCAGTGCTCCACATGTAATTATTGATCTAATGACAGCTGTACACATCCAAATGACTGTACTATGTTTATGGTTCCAATGCTGACGATTCTCTTGAAAATGTAGTGACCATATAGGCTTTATTTGTTAATTTTTCTATATTTATTTTTCAGGTCAGTTTGGTGTCAATCTCCTCCCTAAGTGTTTAGCTGTAGGGGGCATAAAGAGTTGTAACGCTTAGTACGGGAAATTGAAATGGGAGAATTTTCGTTTTGCTTGTGAATAGGATTAGTTCTGTTTTATTAGGGTTAAGTCCATTGTTCGTAGTCCATAGGTTCAACCTGCGTAGTGCTCTTTTCATAATCTCATTGACTGCTGAAGGAAACTGCCCTGATACCAACAACACTATATCTTCTGCAAATACTACTTTTTTTATTCCTCCACCGTTTAGTTGGAGTAGTATTTAGTTCAGCGCTACAACCCATAGAAGCGAGGAGAGTATGCCTCCTGAGTAATCCCTTTACTCACATAACTTTTACATACGTGTTGCTGCGCCGTTTGATCCAATAATCGTTAGCATTATCGTGTGTTCTTCTGTCTGGTTTTGGTAAGACTTCTTTTCCAACTTCTTCGGATGAAAGACAGTTGAATGCTTGCTTTTCAAGCCTTTGAACCATTGGTTCTTCCAGTTTTGCAGCATGGGAATAATCCCGCCTGGATCTGCCTCTTTAACTGGTGAAAAACTTTTTATGACTTACTTACTATCTCCTAATGTGGAAGTATGAGGATACCCGCACCAGCGCCATCCTAAACCAAGATGTTGAGGTACCCGTGACAATGGCTGAATGGTCAGCGGGTGGTAATGAATAGCTGATCGCGAACGTTTCTCTCTAATGCTCCGGCGAGGTCGGATTTATTAAATGTCTTTTCTACGCATAACGGTTCTGCGGACGACTGACCACCCATTTCCGGCTTACTTGTGGGACCAAACATGAACGAAACTAACATAACAACAACAACCAATTTGACGACAACAGCGACGACCAAAGGAAATGACATGACATATAAGATTCCTATAACGGAATCCGAAGAGGGCGAATTACATGCATCCAGCCATGAGACGAGTGAGAGTACTGCCGGACATACCAGCCAAAGTATACCGGTAAATACAGCAGCGGAAATAGCCAAGCTAAGGGAGAAAGCGTCCACCTCCAAAACTGCCATGAGCACCAACCAAAGTGCACTAGCGGCTAAAGGAGAAAACAGGAAAAAGCGCAAGAAATCCCAGAATCAGCTGAGGAAAAACTGGTACCAGAGGGCCGTCTTCATACTGGGGAAGATAGCCAAAGATCAGGAAGTGCTGGACCTCACGCTATCAGAAGACACAGACAGTCTCGTTGTGGAGGGTATCCGATGAGCCTTCCATGTCGGATCACTCCTGGATACTCTTCAACATCCGCGAGAAGTACAGTGCTCCTCTCACATACCGGAACCCTAGAAGAACGGCATGGGGAAAATTTACCAGTACAGCAACAAAATGCCTTGAAAAGGGGGGCAATAGAGTATCAGAAATCCTTAGGAATTAGAAGTAGTTGGAAAAAGAGTAGTTGGAAAAAATCTTAACCACAACTTTCAATAAATCTATTCCACTAACAGTTTTGAAAAAGAGAAAGTCTCTTCCTTGGTGGAACAGTGAACTTAAGAATTTGAGAACACAACTAAGACAAGCTTTCAATGAGAGTTTTATAGCTAAAATCTGGCAGCAATATAAAGATAATATGAAAAGATACAAAAAAACTCATGACGATCTTTCTGCACATCGACAGAAAGTTGCAGAGAAACTGCTAGGCTGAGTAAAATGCCATCCAAAGATCATCTTAATACTGCATACATTAGGGCGGAGGGAAGTGATTGGACCTCCTCGGCAAAAGAGTCTCTGGAGGTACTAATTACAACGCATTTCCCCGGGAGTTAGCAAACACCTTCAACGAGGGTTCAACCAGAACCACCCCTGAACGCAGCTGATTATCGAAGCCAAATAGTAGACAAAAGCAAAACCATGTATGTCATAAATAGTTTTGCACTATTTAAAGCGACATGTCCTGACGGGATTATGCCCATAATGCTGCAAAAACTGGTAGAACCAATGGTTCAAAGGCTTGAAAATATATACAAAGCCAGCGTTCAACTATCTTACATCCCAAGAAGTTGGAATAGAAGTAAAGTTGTGTTCCTTCCAAAACCAGGCAGAAGAACACACGGGAATGCCAAGGATTTTAGACCTATAAGGCTTACTTCTTTATGCTGAAGGTACTAGAAATGCTAAAAGATCTACACGTAAGAACAATAATTGCGGAGAAATTATCGAAGTCAAAACATGCGTACATAAAGGGCCGACCAACCGAAACTGCCCTTCACGAGGTGATAAGTGTAATTGAAATATCTCTACACCACAAACAATACACCACGGCTGCTTTTCCAAACATAGAGGGCGCCTTCAATAACATAGAAGTAAATGCGATAATTAATTCTCTGCCATATGGTGGCATAGATGACACTGTGTGCAGATGGATACTATCGATGCTTGAGAATAGGAAGATTATAGCTTCAAACGGCGCTGCAACACAAACAAGTTATGTGAGTAGAGGGATGGCTCAAGGAGGGGTCCTCTCTCCACCTCTATGGATTGTAGCGCTGAACGAAATACTACTCCAACTTAACGGAAGAGGAGTGAAAGCAGTAGCGTATGCAGACGATATAGTGTTGTTGGTATCAGGTATGTTTCCCACAACAGTCAGCGAGATTATGGAAAGAGCACTTCGTAGGTTAAACCTATGGGCTAAAAACAATGGACTAGGAGTTAACCTGAACAAAACAGAACTGATGCTATTCACAAGCAGAACCAAAATAGCTCAGTTTCAACTTCCGGTACTGAACGGTACAACACTCACTCTATCCCCTACAGCTAAATACTTGGGGGTGGGGATTGACACCAAACTGTACTGGAAAATAAATAGAGAAAAAAGAAAGCAAAACATTCATGGGCTATTATACTTGTAAGAGAATCGTCAGCAAGAGTTTGGGCCTCAAACCAAGTATAATCATGTGGATGTTTACGGCTGTCATACGACCTATACTTACATATGGAGCTCTGGTATGGTGGCCAGCGCTAAACAAAAAATACTACATTAAAAAATTAAATGAAATACAAAGATCAGCATGTACGGGTGTTACTGGTGCAATCAGGTCATGTCCGACTGATGCGCTCAATGTGATCCTGCATCAACTACCAATGGACATTTTTATTCACAAAACAACAGCTATTGGGGGGATAAGAATAAAAGAATTGGGAGATTGGAATCAGCAGAACTACGGTCAGTGTAATCCTAAACAAACTCACCATTAATAAATCAGGCAACATTCTCCCAAAGCTGGGCTTCAATAGACACTTCCATGTGAGGATACCACCTAGACGAGAATGGAGAAGAGTTTCAATAGGAGAGGAGGATACCACCTCAGTCTATACCGATGGGTCCAAAATCGACTGCGAAATAGGCACGGGGTTATTCTCCGCTGGTCTAGGCATAAGTCTCTCTATACGTCTACCGAACTCGGCTAGCATCTTCCAAAGAGAAGTACTAGGCATAGAAAAAGCCTGCGAAGTTCTACTAGAAAACCACGAGAATATACATAAAGCAACTATATTTACGGATAACCAGGTAGCACTCCTGGCCTTGTCTTCACCCATGACAAATTCCAGCATAGTGCAGAACTACAAGAGAGCACTAAGCTCAATAAAAGACAAGCTCCAACTAGACTTGATCTGGGTTACCGGCCACAGGAACATTTTCGGTAACGAAAAAGCAGACGAGTTGGCAAAGGTAAGAGCTTTCCTCAACGAATCCGAGGCGGAGCTAATACCAAGCCCGCTAGGATCGATCAAAGGAGAGATCAGTAGACAATTTCAACAAGTTGCATATAGTATAACAGGTGGTAGAACATTAAAAAATGCGTCATAACTAAACAATTATGGCCAACATATGACAGGAAAAGAACCAACGACTTATTAAATAGGTCAAGAAAAAGTATCTACAGAGTAACAGCTACCACAAGTGGACACTGGCCATTTAGAGAATACGCGTCCAAAATGGGTATACCCTACAAGGACATCTGCCGAGTTGCGGAGTAGCAGGAAACAAGGAAACAATTTTCCACTTTCTCTGCGAATACCCAGCTCTAGCACAGATCCAACACAAACACTGGGAATCCATCAATCACCAAACCTTGAATGGATTTCCACTATAAGCATATCAGACATAAGTAGTTTATTTGAAGCTTCAAAATGGTTTGAGAGAAAAGGTGAAACGTAATAGCGCAGATACAGGAGGTTCTACGAATAGTGGATCAAAATGGCACATCAAGTGCTAATTAAGCCCGATAGGGCTGCACTCCTACCTACCTACCTACCACGTCAGTTTACACAGCCGTATTAGATTTCCGGGGATACCAATATCCAAGATTTGGTGCATGGTGAATATCTGGTTAATTTTCCAGGTCTAAAGCCACACTGATAAGGTCCCATCAGTTTGTTGACGGTGGGCTTTAATCTTTCACACAACACGCTAGTTGGCGCAGATTGTGGGGCCTCCGTTTTTATGGATTGGCCAAAGCACACTTAAATTCCAATAGTTGGGCATGCTTTCGGCCGAGCATATTCTACAAAGAAGCTGATGCATTCTTCTTATCAGTTCTTCACAGCCATGTTTGAATTGCTCGGCCGGTAAACCGTCAGCAACCGCCGCTTTGTTGTTCTTCATACGGACAATTGCTATTCGAACTTCTTCATGGTCTGGCAATGGAACGTATGCTCTATCGTAAACGATTGGGAAATCAGGTTCGCCATCTTCTGATGTTATGCCTTCACTGTCTTTCAAAGGTCGGAGAATTGTTCCCTCCATAATTATAGTATGCTTTAAGCATCCGTTACAAAATCTTTTCTGGTAGTTCTTCAAGTGAATTATTCGGTCTTGAAACATTCGAGCATTACCGCTGTCTGCCAGCTTGTCAAACACTTCATACTCATACATCATTTCGGTCTCTGTATTTTTTGTCTGAAAATGCGTTTTGCTTCCCTTTCTAGCTCTCCGTATCTATCCCATCCTGCACGATTGTGATCCATTGTAACGTTGAGAGGTAGGCAGTCTGTTTTCTCTCCGCTGCGACACGCCACTCCTCGACGTACCAGCTTTTGCCTTTCCCGGAAACCAATTATTCCGTTTGCAGCTGTTCGTAAAGAGCTTAACATTTTCACGGTTCGCTTATACCGAGTTGCTGATAAGTGCTCTCAGAGAGCAGGAGTGTAAGTCGAGTCGAAAACCGTTCGGCTGTCTCTTGTGATTTTTGCTTCTCGACGTCGAACCGTTGTGCCAAATATACCTTTTTTGCCCACCCTGGCTGTAAAGTCGCCAAGTACGATTTTGCCATCGTGGCGGAGGCAGCTCCCATAGGTGCACCCCAAGCCCTGACAGAAGGCATATTTGTTCACATAATTCTTCTCTTCCTTCTGGGCGTGGGCCCAAATCAGCGATATGTTGATGAGCTTTACTTTGATGCGTGAGCGATATGTAAAAGAATCGTTTCTGGCCACTCCCAAGTGAATGGCGATCAAAGAACTTTCCTCACTTGCGTGAGGTACTACACATGATTCCATCCTCCTATAATACTTAATGTATTCAATACAAATATCGTTGCGTTATGCCGTTGAGAACACTTATGATTAAGTTATGTGTACATACTGTAGTTACGTTCAATAGATTAGTATTAAGATATGTGTATGTACAACAAAGCTCAGCATGTGGTGCATACATGAATTAAGAAACGGAAATCTATAAACAAAACAGCTCTAGGCAACCAGAGCTGAGCACTATTTGTTAAGTGAAACCGAACCTTTCGTGCTATCATTTAAACATAATGGTGACCCCAACGTTTTGTAAAATACGCGAATGAATAATTACGCAAAACACAAAAAAAAAACCAAATTCTCATCACATCCACAAATATTTTTCATTTTAGCTTAAATATTTTACTATTTTATGAATCTAAATGAAGAATTTATAAATTTATAAAAACTTTAAAATAGTTTGGACAAAAATGGTCAGAGTTTCAACGTTACCATTTAGAATTACGATAGGTACGCCTTATGATCATGATACGGTGCTTAAATTTATTAGCCTGCTCAAAGACGAAGAGTTAACTTGTAAATTCTATGATTTAAGAAATAGATTTTACAAACTGAAGTTAAAACCTTAAGGTTGGTATTTAGCTCTCAAGTAATTGCTCAAGAAAAAAAAATACATTATTTCTCAAGTAACTTTGACAGCTGGTTACGCATTGTGAATGATCCACATCAGAAGAGCAAGAGAGAATAAACAAAGAAAACAAACTTTGTGCGTATTATGTATGTATGTATGTAGTAACATAAATATTTTCATTGCTATTTAAGGAATGTTGTTGATAATTGGTAAGTTTTATACAACATTTCAAAATGAAATATACTTCATAATAATGATTTTAACTAGTTTACGATGATTTTAACGATTTACTTTGAATTTCTTTCAAGAAACAATTGTTGGTTTCATGTTTCTTCGCAAAACCAGGTTTGCCATATTCGTATTTTATTGAAAAAATGTATTAAAAATTAGTACTAGATTTCTTTAGAGCTGCATACTAGCACAAGTAAATTTATCGCAGGAAAGTTACTTGACCGTTTCTTAAGCGTTTTCTTATATGAAGTTTTTACATTTCTTGAGAGCTGGATACTAAGCTTTATAGCAAAAAATTCTGCCTGTTTTACGTTGCCTCAAGTTTACATTCCCATTTTTCTGCAGAATATTTTCAGTGGCAAACTTTGAGAAAATTGTTTGAGTAACTAAAGGTCTCTGGACACATATAAAATGTGTATTTTAAAAACTAAATTAAGAGGATCGGCTGCAAGTTGTACTGCAAGTCTGCCTTCAACTTCGCCGAATTTTTCAGTTGCCTGGAACCTTCTTAACGAAAAATTTACAAATAAAAGTTTACTAGCAATAATTATTTCAAACAAATTTTAGATGAACCAGTAGTGACTGAGACTGCTTTTGGTGTACGAAAATTTCACGTAAAAATTTCTGAATATACACAAGCATTGGAAAGCCACAGATTGCCTGCTGACAATTTATGGCAAGCCTTATTAAGTTATACGCTTGTGCAGAAATTAGACAGCAATTTAAGAACCCTATGAAAATACCGACCTTAAATTCACTACACTCCTTTCTGAAGCAGCATAAGTTTCAAAAACGTCATAAAATTTCAAAATGAAATATTTGAATTCATAATGGGATGTAATATAATACTTAACACAATGTGTTTTATTGTTATAAGCCCTACCCAGGACAAATGGGTATTTATGGCTCCACAAAGATAAATCCTCTAAAGCAAGAAGCACTATAATTAAAAAAGAGAGATTAAAATGTGATTGTGAATATGTCTTGCTAACAACAGCAATTGTTGGTATAAAAGGCAGTGATGGCAGAATTATAAAGACACGTGTTTTATTATTGAAGGAGGACAAAACAAGAACAATACAAATGAAAGAGTTAACCTTCAATTAAAATCAATAACAGATCCTTTTAAAATAAATTTAGCCACATTATAGTACAAAAAATTGTGTCCCATATGCCAACAGAACATATAAAAGTAAAAAAAAAAAAATTACAGAGGATATAAAACTGGCCGACCTTCATTTGGTGTTCCAGGTAAGATTGATGTACTATTATGACAAACAAGAAAAAATAATTATTGAAAATGTTGATATACGGATCAACTAACATAAGCTCCATATTAGTGCAATGTGATGTTGTAACATATTTGAATGAAAAACTAGATAATCAACTAAACAAGTTTTTGGGAAATAGAATCCCTTGAAAATAAATATGTTAATAAAATCAAAGAAGAAACACACACTTTCATAATAATATTAAAATTTATGTAGATAGGAAATTCATTGTGGCTTTTCCATTCTAAAAGGAATATTTAATATTTAATTATGAGAGCAATATAAACAATTTATGAATGAATACATAAGATTGGCCCATATGATGATCTTATGACAGGAGGGGATGTCAAGTTAATCCAGGATAACATGAAATTAATTTTAAAAAATCCTTAGAAAATGCTGTTCCAATAACATTGAACTTTTAAAAAATTTTCCTCTTTAAGACAGAGAAAATCAACTTGGTTGGAACAAGGAAACTAACAACGGAGTTAAAGCATTTGGTGTCACTTGGACTCCACGACAACTTTCGTATAACTTGCAATTGGAAGTTCAACGACAAGATTACTAAAGGACCATTCTTTCAGACGTTTTCAAATTATTCGACCCATTGGGCTTTGTGAACCCCGTCGAAATAAAAAACTGATTGGGATGAAAAGCCTTCACAGGAAATAGTGGACACTTGGTTAAAAATTATAGACGAGCTGCCATTGTTAATTCAAATATAAATATCCAGGCGTATTTGATGCAATTAACCAGTGAATATTGAGTTACATGGATTTTGTGATGCTTCGATGAAAACGTACGGAGCCGCAAAATCTGAAAACCAAACATGCGAAACTTATGTAAATATACTTGCAGCTAAATCACGAGTCGCGCCAATAAATATAATAACATTACCGCAGTTCCAGCTGTGTATGGCTGTCCTCTTAGTAGAATTAACAAAAAAAATTTAATTTTTTCATACATACGTACATACCAACACCAACATAAATCATTAGAGGCAAATATTAGGTTGTCAAATATCTCCCTCCTGCGCCGTTTTGTTCGATAATCTGTTTCCATCTAGACGGCAACTTCATTATACGCCCCTCGTAGAAGCACCCTTCTTATTTGCGAAGAACTCGGACGGCCACTTTTCACAAGCCTCTTTTGAGTTCAACTTTACACCAATAAGGGTGTTTGCCATGGACAGAAACAGGTGGTAATCACTGGCGCTATGTCCGGGCTATATGGTGGATGTGATAAAACCTCCCATCCCAGCTCCCGTAGCATGTAGCTTCTGACGAATCCTCAACGAAGCGTTTGGTCTGGCGTTGTCCTGGTGGAATACTACACCCTTCCTGCTGGCCAATTCTGGACGCTTCTGATCGATCGCTTGCTTCAAGCGGTCCAGTTGTTCGCAGTAAATGGTAGAATTAAGCGTCTGGCCATATGGGAGCTGTATGTGATCCATTTTTCGTCGCCAGTCACCATCCGCTTTAAAAATGGGTCGAGTTCGTTCCGTTTTAGCAGCATTCGATCCAGAAAGTTTTTTTTGCATCAAATCATGCGGCACCCAAAAATCAAGCGTTTTTGTGTAACCAGCCTTCGTCAGATGGTTTAAAATGGTTTGGTGACTAACTTCCATCGGTATCCCATTATTTGATCGGTATTCGTCGTTACAGGTCTTCCGCCGGCTGGCTTATCCATGGTGTCGTTTTCCCCCTGGTGTACCATCCCCCGAAACATGAGTAATCTCACGGAACGTTTGTCTAGCAGATTTGCCTGTAACGAAGGAAAACTTTAAAATAGCGCGAATTTCGGCATTAGTGAACTCCATGTTTACACGTCTATAACTGTTGAACGCAATAACCAAACTAAGCATGCATAACGTCGTTTTTTAGGTTATATCAAGACCTTTCAAAGATGTATAGTATTGCTAGATACGAGTTCTGTAGCGCTTTATACAAAGCCGCGAAATTCAAAAGACAAAAAGGCGGAAGAGAGATATTTGACATCTTATTATTATTTCACCAGCGAACTTTTCACCAACAAATTATGGTTTAGAGGAGCGGAAATTATTTATACGAATAATTATAAAATCCACCAAAGCATAAACAACAATAATTTAATTATTCCGGAGATAATTAACAAATTTAAGATTGTTATGATTTTAAACGAAAAAAAACAATTCTAATGAATATAAACCATAAAAGTTGTTTTGAATTCCTACAAAACGTTAAGGCTAACATATTTATTCAAATTTATATTTATTTTTGGGACAACTTTCCCAAATAAAGAAAGAGTTCTGGAAAACCTTTGCGTCAAAATTTTTGAATTGAGGCTGCAAGTACGATTATCTGCAACTGGCATTTGAGAGTATTAGGAATTCTTACTTATTTGTAAATAATTCCGCAACCTTCTTTGTAACGCGTCCTATTTTTTTCGATTAATTTCTTCGCACTCACCGTTCGGAAAGTTATATAAGAAAATCAGCACACAATTCCGCCAGAAATTTACAAAATGTATTTTAACTAAGAAGAGCTTTATGTACAAATTAAATTAAATTGAATTGGCAAATTGATGTTCGCACAATGTGTACAAGTTGGCACTCGGGGTGAACAGCACGGCTTTCGTTAGTGGATCGCAAAAGAAGAAGTGACGAACTTGTTTCTCCGCCCCTTTTGGTTGTGGTGGAAAATGTAGTGGTAATGTAGTTATGTGTGATGTGGTTTGCAGGTGGTGTCGAGACGAGTGTGGTGAATGAAGCGTGTTAGTGACGTATTATTTTAATGCGGTGAGTGTAGCGTGTTCTTGATGCGGGATTATTGCTGTGGTTAGGTGTTCGGTGTTGATTATATGTTGTGTGGGGCAGGAGACTGAGGCTCATTTAGCCATCCCGGCCCCCTAGGCGAATATTTCAGCCTAGAAGTCGTTGCAATTGCTGGAGCGCGGCTACAACGGTGCTTAGGCCTGAGGTGAGGTGCGGACGGAGCGTTTGTTGCTGCCGCCGTGTCGACGTTCCATTCTGTGGCCGCCGGATACGGGCTGATGATGTTGGCTGTCGGCGGGATCGTGCATCTCGGCTTATTGGCGGTCGTCGGACTGCGCCACGGTGGTGACTACCAGAATGTTGACCGATGTCGTGTCTGGTGATTCGGTGCAGCATGGTTTGATGAGGCCACATATATATCTGGCACAGGTTTCCGGAAGTACACTCCTGGGTAGTGTGGGTAGATGCCAGACAACTGAGGCAGTGGCCGTGTGCCTGGACGACGCGCAGCCTTTGCTGTGGAGGCAATCCTTTAAAAATGGCGCAGTGCGTCAACCGGTGCGGTCGAGGACATATTGAGCACCTGATGCGCTGCGGCTCTGCTGCTGATATGGGCGTTGACGGCAGTGCTTGCGTTCCACTACGAGGACCCGTTGATGTGGTGACTCGGGGAGTAGCGACTGGGCCAGCCGCAACTGGGGCTGCCACTTGGCGTGCAACGCGGATAGTCGAGCAAATGGTTGGCGTCGGAGCGAGTGGCATGTATGGAAGAGTGTTATTTTAATTTTAAATTTGTTGCACAGAGTGGATATAGGTATGGTTGCCACGTTGTGGCATACGTGGATCGTCAAGTTGATCGACCATTAGGTTGTTTTGTTTGTTATTTTAAAATATTTATTATATCGGGTTTATACAAGGGTTTTATCGTTTACGTTTCCATGTTATCGGCGGTCGGTAAAAAGCATAGTTCAACGAGTGGTCTTGTTAACTTTCCTGATTGCGTACAGAGATCCACTACGCGAATGTGACCGTCGGAGCCTTGGTAAAGCTTCTCTATGCAGCCAAGCCACCATTCAGTAGGGGGAGACACTCCTCCTGAATCAGGACACAATCTCCAATCTTTGGCGCATTTTCTGTAGTTTTCCATCGGTACCTCTTGCGGAGATCCTTGATATAGTCATCTTTCCATCGGCGACTGAAATTATGATGGAGATATTTAATTCTTTCTTATCTATTTAGTAAGGATAGCGACTCCACGCCTGGCTCAGGTGTGGCCAGAATTGGTGTTAGAAAATGCCCTGGAGTTAGGGCTGTAAATCGGAGGTATCTTGCGAGAGAACCGTGAGGAGTCCTGAGTTGAGAACGGCTTCGATTTTAGTTAATAATGTCGTGAATTTTTCATAATTAAATTTGTAGCTGCCAGCTATCTTCTTGAAATGAGATTTGAAGCTCTTTACAGCTGGTTCCCATAAACCACCCATATGAGGAGCGCTTGGGGGTATAAATTGTCAATTGACACCCTGGGGGGCGTACTTTTGTACGATGTCAGGTGATACTTGTTTAAAGAAATCCACAAACTGTTTTTCTGTGGCTCGTAGAGCTCCAATGAATTTTTTGCCATTATCGCTCATGAGTTTTGATGGGAAGCCACGTCGAGCGACGAAGCGTGCAAATGCCGCGAGAAAAGCCTCAAATTAGTGCATAGCTCTAGGTGTACTATTTTTGTCGTGAAACATACAAAGGCAGCCACATAGCCTTTCATGAGAGTGAGAGACCTTAGCATGGATGCCTTTATTTGAAAAGGCCCAGCAAAATCGACACCTGTGGTGGTGAAAGGCAGAGCGAAATTGCAGCGTTCAGGTGGAAGTGATGCCATTATCTGCGTTCGCATTTCTTGCATATGCATAGTGCAGATTTTGCACATGAAAATGCATTTCTTGATTTGGGGCTTCAGACCTGGGATGTAATAATCTTGGCGTACCATATGTTGCATGAGGCGATGTTCGGCGTGTAGCATTAATATGTGGATGTATTTCAGGAATAATGTGACAAACGGAGACTTCTCAGGTATGATTATGGGGTGGCGTTCGTTGTATGTTAAGCTTGAGTTAACAAGCCGACCATTGGCACGAAGCAGACCTTTCTTGTCTAGAAAGGGGTTCAGAACTAAGAGTCAGCTCTTTTTGTCAATCGTCTTCGACTCTCTTAGTAAAAGAATTTCGCGGCTGAAGTAGCGCGTTTGGGTTGATGCAATAAGAGCGACCTTAGCCTTATGTTAGTCCTGATGCGTCAATGTATCGCATTGGGGGTAAGTTGCTCCTTTAACTTTAAGTTTAAGCCGCTCTAAGAACTTAAGCATATAGGCGATTACTCTGAGGGCTCGGGGGAACGATGAAAATCGTTCAAGGATGTCGTTATCATCCAATATTGCTCTGTTAACCACCGGGGGGCCATTCCACCATAGGGTGTTGGTGGCGAGATGCAGGGTTTGGGCCCTCTGGTACCTAGATCAGCAGGATTGTCAGCACTGGCTACGTGTCGCCAAGTGGCTGATCCTACTAGGTCAAGTATTTGCACCGTTCGATTCGAAATATAGGTTTTCCACCCGTGTAGTGGTTTTTCTAACCACGCTAGAACTATTTCGAAATCGGACCATAGATATAATTTATATTTCGCCACGTTTAAGTGGGTCTGAACCATGGAAGCTTGTTTTGCTAGTAGCAGCGCGCCACAGAGTTCAAGTCGTGGAAGACTTAGCGTTTTTAGAGGCGCAACTTTCGCTTTTGCCACTAGTAGGTGGATTGTAGTTGCGGTATCGCTTTGTGTGCGCACATATATGTATAGTGGCACAATATGCCTTTTCAGAGGCGTCGCAGAAGCCGTGTAGTTCCACTTTGTATTCGGGGGAATAGT